>JAANBB010000199.1:0-68594 GCA_014621425.1 Cylindrodendrum hubeiense | reverse complement strand
GGTCTGGGCGCGAGCGCTGGATGACCAGGCGGATGGCCTCGGCGAAGTGATAACCCTTGCAGAGACACCTGACGGCGGTGTCGATGGCGTTGAGGGACTCGAGGTGGATGGTGGCAGCGGAGGCGTAGTCCTTGGCTTCCCAGAGCGCATCGGCGAGAGCGGTGGCGAGCTCACTCATCGCGTCAGCAGACATCGGGGGATCTTGTTGCTGTGCGGTGTAGAGACACTCCTGCCAGCATGGGGCACCCGCAGTACGGTAACAGCTCGTTGCCTTGGCGTACTTCTGGAGCGACTCGTACGCAAGACCGGCCTCACGATATGCGGACGTAGCCTCGAGGTGCTCCGCATAGGCGTTGGTGAGAGTGTAGAGGCGCGGCTGGTCGTAGCGGTAGAGGCGGAGGGCGTCATGGTAGAGGTTATGCCGGACAGTGTAAGCGACGAGCTCATCGAAGGCATCGAGGGTCTGGAGGTGACCGAGGGCCTTTTCGCGACGGGCGAGATGGTCGTCGATTTCGAATTTGCGGCGTAGCTCAGTGAGCTTGTGCAAGTTCTGCATAAAGGGGAGGTACTCGCGGGGATCGCGTTGAGACTGCTGGGCAACAAGGAGGGCAAGCTCGAGGTTGTAGAGTCCAAGGGCGTTCTCGTAGAGACTGTTGACATCGACCAGGAAGCAGATGTGCTCGACAGCCTTCTCGGCGAGCTTCTCATCCTCACGCATCAGGTTGGCCACGAGGGTTAAGCCGTCGTCCAATGCAGGGGGCGACTTGCAGACGTGCGCGGTGATGATGTTCTGGAGGTTAGTGTCCTTGCGGCTTTGAAGGCCCTTGAGAAGGCCGTCGCAGATGGCGTTGACCTTGGCGGGAGAGGACTTAGGAGCTGGGGCCGAATCGGCTATGATGGCGGGCTGTACCTTTGAGCGCTTCGTATCTTGGTACATAGTCTCGGCGACGTTCTCGGGTCTGCTCTCAGTTAGCCCCTATTCTTGACCATACAATTGAGAAGTCTTACCGAAGAGAAGAGAGGAATAGGTCAACATAGGTCACATCTGGAATCTGATCCAAAAATAGCCCAACGTTGGCCAGGAACTGGTCGGGCTGGTGATCGTAGAGAATGTTCATGTCCACGCGCTGCGTCCGGCAGTACGAAAACGCCCGTGCATAGTTCTTCTCGTCAATGAGGTCCCTGATACCAGCCAAAACCATAGCTCTGGGGAAGATAGTCTCGAGATTGCCTCGAGGCATCTGGAACACTAGGCTCATATTCGTCGGGATGGCGGTGACGAGGCGAGAACCGCGCTCGATGCTGCGGCATCTCTCGTCCTTTTCAGGGTCATCAGCCGGGACTTCGAGTTCTAGTGGATGTTAGTGGTGTAAAGCGTAAAAATCGCGAAGAAAAAATACCTTCGACATCGGCTGACAGATGCACAAACTTAACCAAGTGGTTGTTGGTAGTGAAGACAAGATGGGTGGGCGTGACGATAAATGACGTGCAGTTCTTCGCTAGGAGTCGAGAGTTGGCATAGATGTGACCATTCCTTGAAAGACCAAAGGCAACAATTTCGTCGTCAACCTTGCTGATCTCAAACCAAGGGAGCTGGGTCTGGAACTGGACAGGCAATATTTCGTTCTCAAACTCTCCTATCCGATATAGCTTCCCTGAGTTATCCTGCCCAAAACACTCCAGAGTCGAATCGTCCTCGTAGGTTGTTGTTGCTTGTAAAGGCTGATAGCTATCAACGACGGTTAGACGGGCGTCATCGGTATCGGCCGGCGCAGACAACTGAGCAGGGCCTTCTTCTTGGTAACTGAAGCAGTGGAACTTATTGTTAGATGCGTAGGTTATCCTTAGCGGAACACCGGAGGTAGTGACGTCTGTAGGCTCAAAGGGGATCTTGCGTAAAAGTTGAGGCTTGATCGACCTGCCGTTCTTCAAAGGCCACTCATAAACATCGACACCGTTGCGATGCAGAACCGCAAAAGTAGTGTTCTGATACCCGAAAGCGACGTCGACTACCGCCGAAGCAGCGCTAATCTCAAACAAAGACATGGGCGGCGGTACGTTGGCCGACCGGAAGGGGGTTAACTTAACCGACTCTCCATCAATAACCGCGACGGCACCAGTGTCAAATGGTGGACGGCATGATCCTCGCGCCGTGTAGAAAATGTGCTCGGCGACAAGGACACCACTGGACGAAGCGGCAGCGAAGCGCAAAGCCTTCTCGGGGTGCCATGATAGGCATGAAGCGTCCGGGTCAGTGGGGATCTCCTGCTTGAGGTACCAGTGGTAGTTGCCCATGGTCCAGAGCTGAATCATGTCCTTGAAGATAACTGCCAGCACAGTTGAGTCTGAGTTCCACTCCAAGCGTATCCTCTCATGGGAAGTCACCGGCCCCGTGGGGGAGCGTAGGGTAAACTGTCCATGTCGCAGACCGTTCCTCTCGAAAAATACGACATCTACCCGATCCGAAAATCGTTGGATGCCGGCCATGAGGTTGCCCGAGGGCCGCCAGCTGAGGCTGCTCTCAAATCCATCCACAGGCTCGCTGGCACTGTCCAACTCGCCTTCACGAGAATAGACGCGAATGATACGACGCGCACCGACCTCGACGGCGTTTATGGCTACATAAGCGCCATCTCCCCTCCAGCTAATGGTCACTGCACTGTCCTCATGAGGGCTCGGGAGGCCCTGGTCGACCTTTTCGGGGATGGTGGGATCTCGCAGGGCCTTTGCGCCGCGACCTTGGAACTGCGTCTCGCGCTTGCCCCAGCCAACGGAGACATGTTTGGACGCCTTGAGATCTTCGTCCGTCATGGACACCTCGGCGACGGGGTCGAAGGAGGCGCCCATGAAGATGAGCGAGTTAGCCTTGGTGACAACGGCGAGCAGCTCCTCGTCGGGAGACCAACGGGCAGCGGCGATGCCGTCATCGATGGAGCCGACGATCTCAATGCGAGCGCCGTCATTCGAGAACTCATCTTCCTGGACGGTGATGATGTCGCCACCCTCGAGAACCAGACAGGTGGTTGCTGAACCGCTGAGATACTGGAGACTCACAACCCTGTCCACGGGCAGATCCGGGTTTGGGCTGGGGGCATCCCAGGTAGCAACGGTGCGGACCGAACTGTTGCCATGGGTTAGTCGGCCGGCTCATCCATCAGGTGCTTTCTCGGGTGCTGCAAAAACCGTCTCGAGAAAAGAGAAACGTTGGACTTACATGTCATGATCGCCAGTGATTCTCAGCAGCTCAATGCTGGGGCTCTGAGGCGTGGGCCCAGCGGTGCATACGACATCGTCCCGCTCGGGGTCCCAGCACGCGGCCGTAACGTCGGGGCGTTGGCAGCGGCCGAATCGGATGTTGCGAAGGTTACGCATCGCGGGCTGGTTGCGTGTGTGTGTCTGGGTTTTGAGGGTTAGGCTCACACTCTCTCAGCGACTGCCCTGTGCCGCTCTTGATTCCGGCCGGCGATGGCGAGACAAGTCTGTCGTCGGATGTTGCAGTCAATGCATCCGTCGTTCGATTCTCGGGCCCGCGGTTCTTGCCGGTCCTTGGGCAGGTTTTCTCTGGGAGGGTGTGATGGATCGGCGGCGGCCTGCGATGGATTCTGGATCTGGAGGCGAGGTCCGTTTTGAGATTTTTGCAGACGGGGCGGCGGGGTACTTGTGTGAGGCTGGTGGCGGAGGTACACAGAGGGCCAGCCCTTGCGTGGTTCTCGTGCGTAGCCAAGTGGCCAAGGTACATCCTGTGGCTGCGCACCCAGGTACCTTGACCCTCACCACCATCTGCACTATGACTGATCGCTTGACTGAGGGTGTGATCTGTGTGTATTGCTGCAACCATCTCGATTCTGGTGCAACCGGAACACAACTTCCAGACTCAAGTCTCGCCATGTTGGTTGTGCCTAGGCAATAACCCGGTGGAAAGCCTCTTCCATCCATTTCACAAGCGCTTGCTCGTACTCTTATTAGCCGGCCTCGGTTTCGCCTCCTCTTCCAAGTTGCAACCCCGGATATTCCATCAGCCACTTTTCGACCCTTGACCGTCGGCAAAAGCCCAGTCCACATAAATTTGCATACATTCCCGGTCCGACCGCGAACCGCCCAGCGGCTTCTCCCCTCTCTCTTCCCCTCTCCACCTTTTCACTCCACTGTCTCCGCTGTCTCTTATCGCCATCACATGTCACCAAGCCATCCCCCGGCCAGCTACGTGACTCTATTGCATGTTCAGTCGATCGATTGATCGATTTGATTTGACCTTGAACCATTGCTCGTCCCTGCGTTGCAATCAATCCCATCAGCCGTGCCGCCCCCTTCACCGCGTGCTGCCTGAGGATAAAAGGACCACCATCTGCTACGTCTCACGTCACGATAAAGAGTAACGATAACTCTACGAAGCTCCCCGGTCAATTGCAGCTCTAGCTCTAGCTCTCCCCAGATTCTAGAGAATACCTATCCATCATGGACGTCGCCTACAACCAACACGCCGACCGCGCCCGCCGCAAGAACCGCTCCTCCACCAGCCTCAACCACCTCTCGCTCGCCCCCCTCACGGCCAAACTCCCCCTCCACGACGACGACCTTATTGCCGACGCCCTTGATGCTGCTCGCGCCCAGACGACCATCCCGCGATCTGTCTCGTACCTCCAGGGCAAGTCTGCCCCGACCACTCCGCGTCTCCTCTCCCAATCGCCCACTGCTCCGCGTTCGCGCTCCCATCACCGCACGCCCTCGGCTCCCAGCGGCGCCCTCGGCAAGAGCCAGTCGGCCTCACATCTCGGCAACGCACCCGCCACCCGCAAGGCATATTCGGGCCGCGCCACGCCCAGCAACCGACGGAACCACAAAGATGATCCTCTGGGCTTTGGATTGCGACATCGCAATGACAGCGACTGGTTGCTCCGTACGGGAGCTCTGATGAGCTACGAAGCCCGCGAGTCCAAGGGCCAAGCCTGGCTTGTTTCTCGCCAGAGCTCTACTAGTCTTACTGGCATGCACGACCGAGACGATGAAACCTTTGAGAGTGAACTCGCCCGGGAGCGTGACATCACCAGCGCCGCAAGCCGCCACCACAGCCGCCGTGGCAGCGCCGTTCCTAGCGACGAGGACGCGTCCCCCTACGCCAGCCGCTTCCCCAGTCGCTCACACAGTCGCTCACACAGCCTATCGCGTCCTCGGAGCCAATTTATGACACCTCTAGAACGCCCCGGCACTAGTAATGGGGTGGATGCCCATGGCGTTGACTCATATTTCCCCAACCAAACCCTCCCTGGCCCGGATTTTGTCAACCTTGACGAGAGGCTGGAAGAGCTTGAACTTGAGCGCGACACAAGCCAAGACGACGAGGACGCCGTGCAACGCCTTGTACGGCGCCGTCAGGCTCGTGCCGGCACCTGGTTCGGTAACGTGTGGTCCCTCTTCGCCGTAGATGAGCATGATGAAGAGTCGGATAGCGAGGACGACTCTTCCCCTACCGACGGATCCTCAAATTTGAGCCGCTCGAGAAGTTTGTCATCCCGTAACTTGGCGGGCATCTCAACTCTTCCCCAGGAACGCATCCCCCCTCCCGGCGCTGATGACGGGAGTTGGAGAGACGCAGCTTGGTTGCTTAGCGTGGCGTCCAAGGTGATGTTCTAAAAATAAAAGAAGCGATCAGTGTTTAGCCAAGGGTTGTATTATCACATGCGAGACCAAAGGAGAGCGGGGATGGAAACCGGATGTTTGTCTATTTCTATATGGACCGGGGACGGAACACGACCGAAAGGGGTAGCGGCGTAACGGGCAATTGTGTGTTTTTACGAATAACATCCTGTGGATGAGATCACCAAGGAATGGATGATAATGAACCATGTCCTTTGACTTACCCTTCCCTCGGCATCTCATTGTGAATCTCATCGGCCTATCGCGGAGCTTCCTCGTGATCCTAGCTCTCAACCCACCATGCCCGGGCCGCATCGACACCCTTGTAAGCTGACTGGGGGGTCCGTCAACCGATGGCAAGACTTCTCTAAGAAGCATCTCGTGCTCACGGACCTTTCCTTATCGAGGGAATCCGGCGGCTCGGATTTGTTCGAGGTAGTTTTCTCCGGTGTATGCATGAAGTTGAACAGCCGCATGACCTAGACCGGGCCGGACCTGTCAGCGCATCTCCACAAATGAACATCGTACCCATCATCTTGAATTCAACTCCGGGTAGATATTCTTGGATTTGGTGGCTCTAGTGTTCACAAATCACCATATTTAAATAGTGGTCTTCCAACCAATAATCTCCTCCTAAACTAGAAGCATAACAGTCTTTTGGTCGGTTTGAATTGGTTGAGGTCTGCTTTTGTGTAAAGGGCGGGCTGCGGATGACTTCGGCCAGAGAAGTTAGTCTTGAGCGTCTCTCGATCATCTTCATTCGCCTCGCTAGCAAGCTGGTCGAGATTGATGGGATGTCCGTCAACACTGTTCCATTAACCTGTTTATGGCAGAATTATTTGTTAAAGAATATTAAGTTGTAAGGGTTTGTTTACTGCTATAGCTAGTATTTGTCTTGGCATCTCCTGAATGTGGTACGGTGATGCTGAGCACAGAAATCAGGTGGATTTCTTGGTTAATACCAAGCCTGTAATATAAACGCTCGTTGCTATATCGATGTTTTGCATGCATTTCCCTTGTTAATATACCAAATTCTAGTTTACCTCTGTACCATGATTTGAGTTAAGAATCTAGTCAAGTTTGCTACTGTTTCACCCAATGTCGCAAAAGATGCTCGACTGGCGTTCCTCTGGAAAATGGTAAATAAACATCCGATTTACCAGTCCCGAGGGCTACAGCGTGTTCGTACTCTTCGATGTGGCTGAAGAGGTCATCGTCCTAGTTGAAGAAAAGTCTACGGCAAGCTAAACAACGGGTTTTGCTAATGGAATTATTTTACGCATTTGTCATACCAGATGTCCAAATATCGTCATCGTGTAAACTGGGACGCGAGCTTGGCTCCTCGGGATTTGCAGGTCCGATGTTTTTCGGCTGCGCTCGTCCACTTGACTATTGTAACGACTCCCTTCCTCTGCATTGTCGTCTATCCTACGCTGCATCATACACATTTATCTCTGCTCATACGGTCCATGGCAGCAAACAAAATCGAATGGCAGTAAAATTTTCAATGAGCTAGTGTATCCACATTGTTGAGAGAAGCCTCCATCAGCAAATAGGCGCAGTGGCAGAGTGGTCTAATGCGTATGACTAGAAATCATATCTCTTCGGAGGCGTCTGTTCAAATCAGGCCTGCGTCGCTCAAAATGATCTTTTTGTCACTTCACCAAGCTGTTTTGTATTTACTGGGCATGGCCTTCAGCTTTGTCTCTAGATTTATCTACCCACGCAGAATATCCTCGTATTTGTAAAGCGTGTGGATGTCGAGCTTCTCACAAAGACTGTACTGAGCGATTACGGTCTCTAGACTTTTAACATAGTCGTGACTGACGCCCATACTAGGGAGGATGTGGGGGAGCCCATCTGCGAGATCGAAACCAGATAATGCGTGTGTGGGTGGGGCTATAGCGGATAACTATTCATTCACTGAATGGCGTGGATGCTATTACTACATCAACCTTCTTGATCTGGGGGAGAGGCCGATATGCATGAATACTGGACTCTATTGTGGTTGCATTCGGCAGGAGAGTAATACTGCAACTAGTTCAACGTTTCAGCTACCCCCGCCAGGATTAAGGAGAACAGAGAACGAAGCCGAACGTATTGTAGGTGCGACCCAGTCAAAATTTACTATGTTATCAGATACGTCCAAGATTTTTCACACATGCGTCTCAGTCGCAGCTCTTTTGGCATTTGAAGGGAATATATCGCCGTTGTAGTTGATGCGTACGGTAATTACCCGTGACGCAGCACTCGCTTCTAACGCAGGCGCGCTTCAAACAAGGTATTTTATTTAGCATTGGTTACTTCTGTTGCTTCGGTCATTTAGCACCGTGTCTTTCCTCAACCAACAGACCGCTTTTAGAAGTACATCGTGCTTGTGGACCTTTCCATATCGAGTGAACATGGCGGCTCGGATTTGTTCAAGATAGTTTTCTCCGTTTTATGCATGCAGTTAGACAGCTGTGTGACCTGGACCGGGCCGGACCGCACCTGTCAGCTCACCCTTAGAAATAACTGTGACATACTTATCTGGACCTTTGAATTCGACCCTGGGTTCATAGCCATGGCATGGGTGAGACAACTACCCACACCTAGAACCTCCCTAATGTATTCCTATATTTAGCAATTCTAGTACTCACAAGTCACGATTTTTGAAAGGTGGCATATGAGCTGCTCCATTATGAGAAGTATTTTATCTCCCTTTCCCTAATTTTCTATTCTCTTCCAATTGAATGCTGTTTGGTTCGGTTTTCGGATTCATTAATGGAGTCAGCCTGGTGTGTTCAAACATCAGCGAAATGTACCACATGCTTATGTATTGCAACCCGAATTTTGCCGCTCCAAATTGATATAGCTCGACACTGTCGACCATATCATCCTGTCAGGGACTTAGTAATGACATATCTGTTCGCTAAATTCTCTCAGCATCATTATATAGTAGCTCATATAGTGAGAGATGTTCGATGAAATGCGTAGAAACTTCATTATCTACCTGCGGACAGATAGGTCGAACAAAGCCCTATTCTAGATAACTGGATACTACCAGTCAGAGCAATATGCGGAGTACCTAACATGTGAAATTGTCAGCCCTATCTTCCTTTCATTATTATTGGGCTGATTCGGTGGATGTCGCATATATCTACTGCAATCGCCACTGGTAGATGGATTGGCCGTCAGGATACGAGGTATTTGCTTTCTATCTCGGCACTTACCCCCACTTGTGATGGCCAGCTATGAAACTATTTACATCATCATGACCTTTGACTAGCATTGATACCTTGTTACCTGAGGCATCAACCATCGCCCATATGTGTATATAATACGGTGTTTATGGCCCGAAATAGTGTAGAAAATCAAGAGCATCTTTCATCTCCATTTGCACCTTCTTCTTTCAGATCAGCAGACGAAGACGATATGGTCTAGGTATATAGACTCCCCTTACGCCGCTATCTAGTCGCGATTCTCTCGAATTGCGCTTCACTATTTACACGTGCTGCTCCTGACATGACATGTACCAATCGCATTCCTAGGAATCCGTTCAGCTTTTGCCTTGTTAGAACAACACTATAGGCCCACTTCACCATCCATTCACTATACAAGATCTCGGAAAGTGACTCCCACACCCTGAGACCTCTTCCCATCTTACATCAGCCCTTCGTCTTATACTTCTGTACCCTATCCAAAATGTCGGCCCCAACTCCCATTGCAACAGACGTCGTCGTTGTAGGCGCCGGCCTATCAGGCTTGCGCGCTGCAGTCGAGTTGCACCGAGCCGGTCTATCGGTCGTGGTTCTCGAAGCCATGGACCGCGTGGGCGGCAAGACACTCGGCCTCGAATCATCCGCTGGAGGCGGCAAGGTCGACCTCGGTGCGGGCTGGCTCAACGACACCGGTCAAAGGGAGATGTACGCTCTCGCCAAAGAGTTTGGGTTTGATCTGATCCAGCAACGGGCAACAGGCGAAGACCTCGAGCAGAAATCTGATGGCTCTGTTGTCACCTTGCCGTTCGGGTCGGTGGGTGCCATGACACCCGCACAGTCGGAGTTACGGGGCAAATTCATCGATGTAATCAATGACCACATCGATAAATGCCACCTCGAGAGCCCACATCTAGGTCCTGATGCGGTAATGTTGGACTCGATGACATTTGAAGCCTACGCCGAGAAGTACAGCCCAGGCGGCCTTGGACACGCTTTCGCCGATGCCTTGTCCGCTTTCTACCTTGGCGTGCAGGCAAAAGAACTCAGCGCTTTGTTTATGATCAATCATATCAAATCTTGCATGGGGATGGAGACCATGAACTCAGACCTCAAGCATGGAGGTCAATACTTGCGCAACCGCCAGTGTAAGTGATTCTGATTGACCGTTTGACTCGGGACTAACATGGTACGTGCAACAGCAAATCAAACATTCTCTGTCCGCCTTGCTGCCCAGCTCCCACATGGCACCGTACATCTGTCCACCCCCGTTACAAAAATCACTCAACTGGGGAACTTTTGCATGGTCCAGACGGCCAACTCCGGGCCAGCTGTCCGAGCGAAGCGTGTCATCGTGTCTGTCCCAACCACACTCTACTCCATGATCACCTTTGTGCCTCCTCTTCCTGCTGCCAAGCAGGCGCTTAGTGAAAACACTGCTATGGGATATTATGCCAAGGTCATATTTATCTTTGACCGTCCTTGGTGGCACGAGGCCGGTCTCAGCGGAATCATGACGTCGACTGAGGGACCCTTCTCCATCAGCCGAGATACTTGCTCTCCCCAAGACGGCCAGTACAGCATCACCTGCTACTTGGTAGGGGATACTGGTAGGGCTTGGTCCAAATGGTCGGCTGCCGAGCGTCGGCGGCTTGCGACAGCTCAATTCGATGCGGTCATGGGTGCGGCCGCCCGGGCAAGGGGTGTCGAAGTGCCGGCGCCAATCAACTTCATAGAAAAGGAGTGGGCAAAGGACCCATGGGCACTCGGAGCACCTTCTCCGGTCATGCTGCCGGGTGTACTCTCAGCAGACTCGGGCAAGGCCCTCCGCTCATCGGTCGATAAGATCCACTTTGTCGGTACCGAGACCTCGGTATTATGGAAGTCATACATGGAGGGCGCAGTGCGGTCAGGTATCCGAGGCGCTGAAGAGGTTATCGATGCTCTCCAGGTCGCAAAATTGTAGATTTTGAAGCGATAGTCTAGATTATTCCTAAGCGGCTTGAAGAGAAGTCTCGCGTTTCTTCATCGCAAGGTAAACACCAGAAGAGCCATAAAACGCTTCGGGGTCTTTTGAGACCAGCTGAAGCATAATGAACGTCATTTGAAGGTGTGTCGTTGCAATTCTAGCAGGCCTAACTTCAATCACTCTTGCTGCGTTGGGTCCACTGTACAGTACCCGGCTATCACGAACGACCATAGTAATGCACATTAATATACAGACTCGTTAGGTAACACCTGCAGGTGCTCGAATATGGTGTTCATGTGGCTTTGAACTGGGCAGCATGCCTCATTACTGAGGAGCGAAGATCGGTCTTGCACGAACGAATGCTCTATATGTATTCCCATGATTTGGTTTATAAGCAACTTACTTATCAAGACTATGACACAACGGTAATCCTATCTGATAACTTGAATGAAAATCAATCAGTGCCAAGCTATGTATTATATAGAGATGAGACAGACTTTACAAGTACCATTAGAGGGAGATGAAAATGGAAAGTTATGCTATAAGGCATCAGGATAAAATAGAAGTGTTTGGGGTTAGAACATGATGAACGATTGTTATGGCATCAATGCAGATGGGGCGTATGGATGCCTAGCAAGTCCTACTAGCAAGAATTAAGCGAATACATAGAACTTCAACTTGCACAATACCTGCAAAGAGTTGCTGTAACATGACGGGGGACTCGAATTCAATAGTGCGTTTTGGATACTAACTTTGGTGCTAGTTTGTAGATATTTACCATCTCCATGTTAATGCCATAACTGCCTCTTCAATGAGACAATATTGAAAGAAAATTCAAGGCTCATCTGCAGGGCACGTGCTTAGCCTGCCCGCTCGGTACTGATAAAAGTAATGCTAGCTCGCTATTACTATCTGCGATGGTAAAAAGTGCATGATGATTTCATTTTCTTCTTCCTGGGGATATGTAACGAGATATTCTTCCTTCGAAAGGGGTTTTTTCTTCTTTTTTCCACTAGATGTTCAGAAACACGACACCAGTTCCCGAAGATGCATACTGTTATTACCTGGGCAGTGGCAACAGCGTAGGAATTTGGATCTGGAAAGAAAATGAAGGTTGATTCCTATATCGACAACAAAAGTATGGAATAGAGCATTGAAGTCGACTGTTTTATGAAAACGACAAGGAGCTGAAGGCGCTTTTGACAGATAAAATCAGACAGGGAACACCGTACGTGCTATTGGAATGAGAAAAATGCGCTGACATTTTCATAGCCAAATCATCGTATTCCAAAAAATAAAGCTAGTGTCTGTCCATTTGATTGGACTTCAGTGCATGTGACACCCAAGCTCAAATTTACCCTCTTTGGCTGTGGTGATCTAGTTTTGGGTTATGAACAGTGGTCAGGACTTGAGGCCAGGGGAATGAAGATCATAACGACACATATTTGGAGTTTAGTGAATTCAGTGAGGAACATTTACCAGCAGGAATCTCGATATTGAAGAGAAATCAGTTTATGGACGCCCATATCTCAGTCCATGAGGTCGTAAGGGTGATTGTGTAATATCAATAAGCTAGGACAGGTGTCGAGCTGTCCAATTTAGGTACCCAGGAGATGGCAAAAGTGTCCGAGAAAGGATAAGAAGCGCTTTCTGGTTCCACCCAGCAAGAAAATAAAGGAAAAAAAGATACATGGACCATGCTTACTGTAGTAAGTTCCAGAGCTAAGAGGCATTCTGATGACAAAGATACCCGTCGAACTCTCACCATTGAGCACTATGATTACAAACTCTCAACATAGTATTAGAAATAGTAAGCATGGTTCGAGGACGCGTAATCGTGAGTACACTTTCACCAGGACGCTCAACAGCGAGTAAGATAAGGAGAACGGACTTGTGTCTTGTAGTGGGTTCTGTGACGACACCGAGGTAATGCAGACAAGGATAAATAACAGGAGGGTGTAGATGGGTTAGCACATTCCCCGTCAACTCTTGAGAACTGCCGAACCCATTGGCCAACGTAGAGGGTGCGGCCCAAGTCGATTTATCATGCACGAGTTTCACAGCGCAGTATAACATAAGAAATAATTTAGTCTATGACTGGGGTACTGCATAGTATCTCATGAGGCAACCATGCTGTCCTAAAACGGGACTGGTGCGGCAATAGCGGCAGTCTTTATCAGAGGAGCCGCCCATGTCGATAATATCAGGCTGACTCTGAGACAAAAACAAACGGCCAACTCTAGATTCGTAGCTGATACAGGTGTGCTCGGTGAAATCTACTCCGAGGCCGAGGCGGTTTCCGGAGACGTCAACTTTCCAAGCGCGTAAAGTGATACGTCTCCCAAGATGTCATCGATAAGGTTAGCTTAGTGTCGCTGACTGAGGCAGTTGCATAGGCGAACTTGGGAGCTAGTTCTTGGCTCGCGGACCGACCATCCGGGCCGAGATGGTGAACCCTGACATTCAAGAGATAAAGATGATTTTCTAGACCTTATTCATTCATGTCAACAAGCTTGTCTCAGAGGAGTCCGTCATTGAAGATAGCTAAAAGGGCGAGAGATGACTGGGTGTGTTGTCGGGCTGAACCAATAGGTGCTACGCGGGTTCCTGGAGAATATGGTATTGGATCGAGGCTGGAGAGATAGGGCCTGGAGTTCAACCACGCCTCACTAAAACATCAGGCGTTACTTATCCACAAGTTTGATGAGTGTTGGGTCTTGGACCTAAATATGCGTCCCCGAGGGGCGGGGGGGAAACTCGGACTCGCGTCGTATACGAGCCGGTCGACTTCATCGGAGGCGTCGGGTGGCTTCACTGGGAGCAAAGAGACATCTAACCCACCAAGTTCTCCGTTGATTCCGAGGCGAGAACTAGCACTGTGTCTTGGAAAATAGGAGGGGAATTGCGCGAACAGGGCCGCTCGTGTGCGAGGTTACAGTGCAGTATCTACTGTAGTGCCAGGTAGGAAGCGGCCGACGAGAGCGACCAATGGCTCGGGGCGGGAATCCGTTGTCGCGGCCTATGACGTGCGAACGGGGTCCGGGAAGCGGCATGGCGGCCGGGGGAGAGAGGAAGCGCAGGGGCATGTCGGGGTCCAATGTTATCAGTGCAGAGGCGACTTGACTTGACTTGTGCGTGCCGCCCGGTCCCCTGGTGAGGTTGGGTAGCGTGGCGGGCATGGTGGTGGCCGTGGTGGTGGCCGTGGTGGCCCTTGGTGGCCCTTGACGACGACTTGGCGGCCCTTGACGACGACTTGGTGGCCCTTGGTGGATGGATGGCCCTGGGTAGCTCTTGGTGGGAATGGCGCCATGGTGGATGCTCCTCCAGGCTCCTTGGAGTTGCTGGAAATTGGACTCTGCCGTTGAGCCGCCAAAGTCCAATCCCCGGCCCCCCAGCCCCCAGCCCAGCCAGACTCAGCTCAGTCCGCGACCCGCCATTCGGCCGTCGGCGCACGAGGCGAGGTCGCGCGGAACGGGGACCGGTTGCCGCAACCTTGGACTATGACCTTGTTCACCGTCTAGAGCTCGGAAGCGGCACGAATTGTCAGCAGCAACCAACGGAGACCTGCCGAAGCTCGCGACAAGGTGAAAATGCCGCACGCTTCACCATTCCATTGCTTGCCCGGTCGTTGCACGCCTCGTTACGCCTAGCCGGCGGCATGGCTGGCTGAGCGGCGACGAGTTCAAGCTTCAGGGCGGTCCAAGTGGTGTGTGGGGTAATTAGTTAGTCCGTTCTAGTTTTTTCGAATCTCCGGCCGACAGGCATGGATGGGCCAGGACATGATTTATTAAGCGGCGCGAGGTTCATGGGCTGTGGATGCAGCAGCATGCGTCGCGGACACGGCCACCGGGACGACACCCGACTAACCTCCTTTGCCTGCCTTGTCTGCCTCCCTGGACCCCGGGATAATGGATCGAAATTGCCTTGACACGTCGGCCTACGGGCAGGTCGCGGACGGCGTCGATCATGGCCAGGTTGGGGCATGACAGCAACCACAGGTGTTAACCGGTGAGCTTTATTTGCCTTTTCAGCGGGCTTTGACAGGGTCAAGAGGGTGAAGCAGCAGGGAAAGGGTGAATGACATGTGCGGATGACCAGCACGCGGTCAGGGGGTTTGCCTGGATGGTTGTCAATAGACCTGGTCGATATGGCCTTGCCTTGTAAGCCTGCACAAGATATCCTTGACGGCGACGAAAGCAACAGGAGGCCGAACGAAGCCTGCGGATTGGCCGCCATTGAACCGAGGTCCTCGAGCAAGCGGTTGCGTTCCGTTAGGTAGGGACTGAGCTGGGGTTGGCTCATCCATCTACCGGCGGGAAGCGCAGGTATCCGTGGAAGGCAGCACGAAGCTTGTGGGGAGCGCTGGCGAGAGACGTCGATCGCATGCCAATTAAGGAAAGCAATGCACGGCCGAAAAACACCTATCTCGATGGAAGAAGTCGAGTTGTGACTTGTGAACTCCCACCAAGGTGGACGACGTTGCAGCAAGGAGCCTGACTCGATCCAGACAAACATACTTCGTGCAGACGTCCGAACTAGAGACAGGCATCTCCTACGGGACACGCAGTTACCTACCTTACATACCTGCCTACCTACATAAGGTAGTACGCTCCCGAGGAGCCGCCCCACGTCGACAGGTCAATAGCATACTGCTTACTGCTTACTACCTAGCTGTTCTCAAGTGGTTAGGTAATTAGGAAGCCAGCTACCCCGTCTGCCCGTCTATAGCATGAAGGTGGCAGGTGCAGCTTGCCCATCCTGGATAGTGGGCATTGCCGTGCCGTGCCAGTAAGGTCAACGAAGACGCCGTACTCTCCGTACCAAGACCGTAGATATCCCGGCCACAACCATGCAACCAACCTTGTTTCTTGCTTGCACACATCATACTTTCATCACTTTGGTCGGTGCCCTCGAATCGCCTTCTCTCGCCGCCCCGTGTCCCTATCCCCATGCCTCGTTTAGTCTTTGGGCCACGACGGGACTTTTTCCGACGCTGCGGTTTCCCGAACCACGATCCCGTCGTGGCACATCAGGTCCTGCTCCATCCATGCCTCGGTGCCTTGCTGCAGGCATTAGTCCGGGGCTAACAGAGGGCGGGCTGCGCTAGCGAACCGGCACTCTCCCGCGTGATAGCCAAATAAAAAATAAATAAAATAAAAGGTCGCGTTGCCAGCCAGGGGACGATTTCGGATATGAAGGGGGGACGGGGGGGGGATGGGGGACGGGAGACGGCGGGCGGCGGGCGATGGTGGGCGGTGGGCGACAAGCCGAATCAAAGACAAACGTGGTGTTGGGGTGTTTGTAGTTAATGACGGACCGGTGAGGCACTGGTGAGGTGAGGTGGGATATGCCAGCCTCCTGACGGCCACTCTTTGTTTCCAGGTTCAGACAGAGCCTGGGAGCACCCTGTCGCGTGGCACTGGCATGGCACTGACTGACAGAAGCTGACGTCAACAGGGGGGTCCCTTGGATGCTTTGGGGCATTTTGGGGGAAGTCGGATTTCGGGGTGGGGGATGGGATGGGTTGTGTCTGTGCCCCCGACTCCAGAACCCCGAACACACACGCTGGGCAATGGGGAATGAGGAACGAGGCGCCAGGTACGTACCGGGTCAGTGTGTTTTCTGGGTTCGAGCGTCGGGACTGAACCCATGCTCAATGATGCAACCGCCCCTCCTTCTGCGTCGCTGCCCTTGTCGGCGCGTCTTAGGACGCCTCAGTTGACCCTCGGTGCCTCTTTGGTGCGACCTTTGTCCCTCTGTGTCCCTCTGCGTCCCTCTGCGGCCCTCTGTGTGGCCGTCGACGACCGTCTTGGTGTGCACTTTGGGTGGCGGGCTGGGCGTGCTGGACTTTTTTTCCCTTTTCCCTCAGTGGGCTCCTGGACCACCATACGACGTCATGCACCACCTAATCGGCCTAATCGGCGCCCCATCGACCATTATTACCTGCTATGGGCTAGTACCGCGCTGTCCTGTCCCTACCAAGATGAGATGACAACAAGACACCTCATGCTAATACCAAATGCCAATCCCCAATGCCCACTCCTCATCCCCCCCCAACGGCGGTGGACGCCGGGGCACTCAAGAGCGGGTTTCCCCCCTCCCCTTCTCCCGTCCCTCTCCCTCGCTTCTTCTCTTCCTCGACTCTCTCCCACTGTCTCAACTCGTGGTGGAACCGTTTTGCTCACGTCTCAGCCCGACCCCGCGCCTTGCTGCAGCCTCACAGCTCCGACTCCCCACGGTTGCCGTTTTCTGCACATCCTTGGCGGCTTGTGCCTCTCACGCTAGAATCAGCCACTGTCGTCAGTCGTACCAGCGGAACCCGCCCTCGGGATCTCCCGCCAAGCTCGCACACCCTCACGGGCCTCACCACTGGCTGGACCGCTGCTCGCTGAACCCACGCCTCTCACACGCTCACGCTCGCACCAAGCATACATAGCACACCACACACGCCGGACGCTCACACGCTCACACGCCGACACGCCGCTCACACGCTCACCCGCCGCTCCTCGCTCGAGCTCCGTCGTGCGCCACACTCGACCGAGGAAAGAGACAAGACCAGGCCCGAGCCGGACACGACAACTGCAACCTCCCTTTGCCCTCTCCATCTGCCCACGGTGCAAATCGTCTTGGGAACGCTCCCCATTGTTGCATCGACAAACCCACTATCGTAGGTGAGGACCCATCCCAACCCCAACCCCTCTTCGCGGTTGCCATGTCGTTCCTTTGTTCATCATTGCCCGTCTCCTGCCACCCACCCTTGCCTGCAGCCGTCTCCTGTCGTTGACGGCACACCATCTCCGAACGTCTCCGTCTTGGCTAGGAATCCAGATGCTGCATTTGCTCTGGCGTTGACCTCATGGGTTCTCTTCCGCCTTCCTCCCCTTCTGTTCTTTCTGTACTTGCTCGCCCTGCACCCTCTCCGCCTCCACCTCCTCCGCATCCGCATCCGCCTCGTCAGTTGTACCACCAGCCCACTTCCTCCCACCTCCTCCCACGCTCCGTGGGTCCACGGCCCACAGCCCACAGCCCAAGGACGATCCACCAAAAGTCTGTGTCGATGGTGGCCATGGCTCATGGCTCCTGGCCTCCTGGCTTCCTGGCTCCTCGTGCCCGCAGACGCAGCCCTGCATCAGCTTAGGGAGCTACCTCGCTGCCCTTACCAAGCTCGACAACCCCACCCGCACTGGGCTGGCTGGACGTCCTGTCGGAGCTTAGGTGTGCTGCGCTGCGCTCTGCTGTCCTATCCTGTGCTCTGCTGGTCCTCTGGCTGGTCCGCTGGCTGGTCCACTGGCTGGGACCGACCCCTCGCATCATTGCCCCTCACTCATGACTTGACTGCCCACATACTGCCCACATACTACTGCCCGAGTCTTTTCCCTACTACTACGTACTACCCTTACCTACTACCGACATTACCTCAACACCACCACCACTACCACACCCACACCCATTCAGACGGGAAACAAGAGAGAAAAAATACGTCCCGAACGCACCAGACGCGCCAGACTCTCCCAACCCTACCAACCCCTACCAACCCCTACCGCGGCCCAAGTACCTCGGAGATCGGGCCAAGGGTCTGTTGCTGATTACTTCCCGCCGCCGGCCAGCAAGTCACTTTCCTTCACTCGAAGCTGTCCCTGTCGTCATTTCTCCATCCCCTCGTTTCACCGTGGTCCATCCCATCCCATCCCATCCTATCCCGTCCTATCGCCCCCCGAGCCTGCGTCGCCGTCCTCCTGTGACACCCCCGTGGTACGGTACATACCTATCTCAGGTACTAGGCCGTCCCCGTTTCCTTGCTTGCTCCTTCGCCTGCAGCCCTGGCAGCCGACGGCCTGTCAAAGCCCAGGGCCTTGCTGTGTCTCTGAAGAACCCCGCCAACCACTCAGCGTCGTTTCCTCTCCACCACGCCCAAGCCTCCTCGTCCCTCCCAACTACAGCTCCCACTTTCAGCGTCCACCGCCAGCTTTCCCATTCTCTCTCCTAGCCCTTTGACTCTCCTCTCCAGATCATAGCTGCTGCCTCTTCATCCTCTTGTGGACTCGCCCTAACTCAATCCCAGGCTACGCGTCCTGTCCACTCACGGCTTGTCCTCCTCTTCCGACCCAGGACTGGTCTCATTGTCGCAACCAACACCGCTTTTCTCCCCTCTCTACCGGCATTCAGATTGCCCCTCCCATCCGCCTTAGGATCAACGCTGCGAGAGCCACATTCCGACACCGCCGACATGTCACCACCCGAGGAAAAGGTGCGTCAAACCACATGCTGGATCGATGCCCACGAGCGCCACTAACCAACTCTCCTCTCTCATCCAGACCACCGACGAGACCGTCGATCTCGGTGCCTGCGATGGCATCGACATGAATACCTTCAGCCAGATCCTGGAAATGGATGAGCCAGGCGATCACGAATTCAGTTACGGCATCGTCTTCGACTTTTTCGATCAGGTGGAAGAGACATTCGAAACGATGGATAAAAATCTGTAAGTTTATCAATCCCCGTAGTATCTCTAATACCCTGCCTATCCTCCTCCCCCGCTCCCTCATATTTGGCGTAACAGGCACACTCGCTGGCCCCTGCATAGGACGCGCGACTAACTCGCAATCCTCTGCAACCTTTTAGGGAAGATAAGGACCTCCTCGGCCTGTATTCACTTGGTCATTTCTTGAAGGGCTCATCAGCGACGTTAGGCCTTGTCAAGGTCAGAGATGGATGTGAAAAGATTCAACGATACGGCAAGAATGAGAATCTTGACGGGTCACCTGAGAAGGACAGTGAACTCTGCTTAAAGCGCATCGGCGAAGCACTCAAAGCTGTCAAAACGGATTTTGCCGAGGTAGAGACGGTCCTGAGGAAATACTACAACGACAAGGAATAGCCTCTTTCACTATTGACACGACCAACGACAATGATTCAAGCACAGGGGTTCGCAACCACGACATCAAGGGCCACCTCTACACCTGGATTACGGCGAACGACGCCGGGGGGACCCCTATCGCCCTCCTTCCTCGCCCGTGCCCTCACACGGCTAATGATTTTCCAATACTACATACCCTACCGGTTTCGTACTTGTCTTGAGAGAGCGCAGAAGGAGCAGAAAAAAAAATACTCGAAAGGATCGAGGAAGATACCCTTGATCTCCACCCGCGGGGATGAAGCTCGATGCCGATTTAGATGAATCGGCGATCGAGCAGGAGTTGCAAAAGGCGACTCAGGAGATGACCCAGGCGCAGCCGACATTGATTGAATTGACAGCTTTTTGATACATTTTCTCAGGCTTGGGCTGGCTTTGCCATGTATAGCTATCAACAGAATCCAAACGGTGTTCGGACAAGCTCATCGTGGCCATGTCGTGGTCACGCGCACCTTGGCCTAGACCCCGATCTACTCGTTGCCGTGAGCGCCGTGATGACGTATGTGTGCGACATGCTTGACACGCAGTGAATGGCTTTCGTTTGTCCAGTTACGGGCGGCTTACATGGTTCCATTCGGTCCGCTCCCGTATGACAGCGATCGAGGTGCCACCGAGGTGGGAACACCATTTCGAACATGACTAAAGCACCATGTGGACATGGCAATAGATTCAAGCAGAGCACGCAGCCAACAATACTAGCAAGAAATTCGATTTTAGCCTCATATTTAAACACGGTTCGATATCCCAGGTGTTATCCAGGATCAGCCTGGATAGTGAAAGCCGGTGGTGGGGTAAGAGATAGCCAATGGCGACGACCTTGCACGCTTCGACTAGATCCAGCCCAGGCAGCACCACGACCGACGACTTGACATCAACATCCTGACTGCCAGTGGGTTGCTGTGGAACTAGAATACGAAGATAGCGCGGACGCATAGCTCAGGACTCGTCTCGATCACCAGGTATGTTGAGACTTTTCCTTCGCTCTATCCACATTGCCTGAGTCGTCAGCGCCGGCGCTCCGTGCCGACGTGACGCAACCCGCCTCGGCCGGCGAGAGGTCCGGAGGGACGCTGGAGACGACGCCACTGGCCTTGCGGGCGGCCATCGAGGCACATACATCGGCTCTCAACGCGGGCTGGTGCCAGCCAGTGTTACACGTACCAGGCCGTTCGCGAGAGATGGCATCCCTGGCTGCTGCCACAGTCACGCTCCACTGCTTCCATGCGTCTGCACCTTGCTCACGCCTCGTCCGACTGCAGGAAATTTGTGACAGATCGCACAGAGCCGAGCTCTTCAAAGGTGGTGTGAGGGCAGACCCGACACGTTGGGACGGTGGCGAAAATACCCTGGCCTGCGACACGACGGCGGTGGGAAATCTGAATACGACAGCCTCTCAGCACGGCAAGACACAGCCCCGTGGCAAAATATTTGCGAAGAGAGATGCCGCCCAAGCCGTCGCTGACGCACTTCCTCTGCGTGCCGCTCGGCGGCGCGCAGCTGGCTAGAAGCCTGTCGTTGTTCCGTGACGATGTCACGAGCATCATGAGCTTCGCCGTGCCGCACGAGGCCGTCCGGCCATTAGGCACGCTGCATCTCACCCTAGGTGTCATGAGCTTGAAGGAGGACGGCGTCCAACGGGCGACGGAGCTGCTGGAGAGCCTACGACTGAGGGAGATGCTTGCCAAGATCAGGGCGTCGGTTCCAGTGAACTCGACGGCTCAGGCGGGCAAGGTGGCGGGCCAAGGCGAGGCCGCGGCTGGAGATGGAGGACTCTCCATTACGATCCAAGGGCTACAGGCGATGCAGAGTCCGTCCAAGACATCCGTCCTATACGCACCTCCCGTCGATGCCGACGGCACTCTTTACCGGTTTTGCCAACAACTCAGGTCGGCGTTCCAAGAAGCCGGCCTCATCATTGACGATAACAGACCGCTCCTCCTGCACGCCAGCATCATCAACACGATCCACGTCAAGGGCGCGCGGGGAGGCGGACGGCGACGCGAGAAGCTGACGCTGGATGCGCGGGATATCCTCGACCGGTACGACGACTACATCTGGATCGAGGACATGCCGGTGGAGCGGGTGACGCTGTGCCGTATGGGCGCGAAGAAGATTGAGGGCACCGAGGATGACGAGGCCTACGAGGTCGAGGCCGCGGCTGCGCTGTAAATGCGTGCTGCAGCCTGCGCAGTGACGCTCCCGTGCGCGGCAATGGGGTGCTGTGCTGGATTACGCGTTGCGGGATGAGGGGATATTGTCGCTTCCCGCCTCTAGGTAGAAGTTTAAGAGACATTATCGTGGCGAAGACGGCTAGGCATCGGTTTAGAGAGCTTACATGATGGGATGCCGCGTATGGTCGGGTGGGCGCTAGGTACGGGGCTACGCATGTACAGTTTTTCTGATCTTGGCATGTCCGATTTTTGGGGGCTTTCGTCCGGGCCTGGGGGCGGATACGATGAAAGATGAAGTGAGATGGACGTGAGCATGTTGGCTTTCTCTTGGTGTATCTCTCTATCTGCTTGGCTGCAACATACAAGGAGGTGCAATTGTTGAACTGTGGCGCCTAGCCCCCCACGTTACGCCTCGCGGCTCCGACCTTCTGTTTTAAGGATAGGGACGGAAGCTTCCAAGTGCATGGCTTCTTTGTACTATGTAGTTTCCCTCCAGAGGTGTCACTCGGGGCTACAACGGCTCAATCTTGTCCATGTGAAGAAGCTGCTTCAAGGCATGACAGACTTGCGGCCGTCCATTGTTATTGTAGCTGCCTGTACCACGCTTTGCCCGCCAATTGTTTCACTGCCTAATCCCAATACCTTATTCCTGATACTTCCGCGAGTAGCTGCCTCCCGCATGGACGGGATTGCTTTTATTAATGTATCATGCATCGACGTCCGAGTTGATTTCGATATTACGGCTTCCACGGCGGACCAGCCAATCAGGCCCCGTTCCACCGACACCCACGCGCGGTGATAACAGTGGACAGCGCCCCGCAGCGGCCCCTAACCTCGCCGGAACCCCGCGGCCTCTGGGCGCTACAAGGGCGCTACAAGGGAGCCTAGATGCCAGTCCCGCGTGAACCGCCTCCGACTCCAGGCACCGAGATAGCTTAACTAAGGACGGCCCTAGTCTGTGGCCTCGACAGGCACCGCCTCAATGGCATTCTTCAACCCGTCACGTTAACTTCCGACCCTGCTTGGAGCAATCTGTCATCCGCCAAAACCAGAGCCCGGGTCTTGTCTTGGCCATCTGCTCTCCGACCGCGTGCTTGATTGCTTCATGCCAGCAACAATGCCGCACCAGCATCGTCTGGCCTCTGACCCCGCCGCAGCCACGACTTGACGATCCCCCTCAAACATACGAGACAGCGGCCACGGCCACCTCCATCCCTTGAACGGCCACGCACACGAGCTCACGAGCACACGAGCACACACCAAAACCATGAACACCTCCGAGAAGCGCCGCCCCGTCGCGGGCACCACCTCCGGGTCGCCCCTGCGTTCCGGCGCCTCCACCAACCCCAACCGCAACAGCATGCCGGCGCCACCGCCCCGCGCCGCCATGTTCACCAACGCCGCCTCCGGGTCCGAGGAGCCGCACGAGGGCGGCGTGCCCTTGACGGACCGCAAGGACAAGGACCGGCCGGACTCGCGCAGCGGCAGCATCAAGGACAAGGAGCGTGACAAAGAGCGCAAGGAGAAGGAGCGCCGCGAGCGCCGCGACAAGAAGGACAAGGAGCGCGAGCGCGAGCACGAGGCGGCCATCCGCGAAAAGGACGAGCGCATCGAGTACCTGGAGAACGAAATGGCCATCATGGAGCGCGAGTTCCACCGCGAGCTCGACAAGCTGAGCCAGAACGAGAGCGAGAGAGCGAGAGATATTGGGGGACAGCCGGGTTTAGCGGGAGCGGCCATGTCGGCTGGCAAAGGATAAACCCAAGGGAAACCGTGTGAGCGCGGGCGAGAGCACGGACAGGACGAGTACAAACACCAAACATCCGAGTCGAAGCCGGATTCCCAAGGCCAACACGACATAGCGAGCGCTGAGCTCCAAGCTCCAAGCCCCAAGCGGCAACGTGCAACATAGCTACCCGGTCCTGCGAGCGAGGGTGCGTCGGAGCGCGGGTGAGTGGATAAGCGTGGGGAGCGGGCCAAGAATAACAAGAAGAAGCGGTACGTACCCTTTTACAAGTCAAGTCGCCCGCGAGCCAGCTCGGTACCTGTCTGGTGACGGCGCCCCGTCAAGCGTGCCGTCACTCAGAGGAACCCACCCACCCCCGGGGCCAATCCCCCCGGTCCTCCCTGTGCGTCCTTGTGCTTCCTCGTCTGGTTCCGTGAACGTTGAACCAAGCTTAGGCGCGGCATGCCGACAGGGATCTAGCGTGCTGGGCCGACAAGCGCGGCTGCAGCCAGGGCCAAGCCAGGACCAGCCACATTGTCTTTTTTCGGGAACCCCATGTGGCTGTGGCTGGTACGTACTCTGCGAAATCAATCAAAAAGATCGAGACACCACGCTTTCGTCTGTCGCAAAAAAACAAAGGCACTGTCGCTGCACCGAGTCGCTATTGTCGTCGATATTTCATCTTCCGCGCATAAATGATATCCAATCCATCAGCCCGATCGGGTGGTGTTTCCCGTGCCGTCGTCCAACGTTTGTGTGATCGTCAGCTGTCCCTTGCTGATTGACCCTGCCTTGCAGGGGGACCTAGCGCTCGGCCATTGCACATGTCGGCATTTGTTACTCAGCGAATAGGTAATGAGCAGCTCTGCCCGCCCATTCTGTGACAAGCCGGTACCAATCTGATTTCTCACAAAAGCCCCAGTTCGGGTTACTACTATCTGAAAAACACACATGCCAGTGCAACCGTCACGAGTCGGGACTACCTGCCAATCCCACACTCCGCACCACACTGCGCATCACACACCGAAACCACCCTCCCAACCTCACCACATTTCAGGTTAGCACAATTCCACCACGGAGAGCAAGAGGCTGCTGTGAAACCCTATAAAACAATACCGCAAAGGGAGAGTGGAACCGATAAAACTAGAGGCATTCTGCTGTCTCACTTTACTTCAGCGCAGCTGTGTTGTAGCCCCATTGTTGGGTGTCTTTGTTTTTACCGAACCCCTGGACGTGGAGTACAGGGTACGTATCAGTGAAAACCCCTGTGGCGTTCTGTTTCTGGAATTCCGGGTTGAAGAGGGGGATCGATCGGCGCTAATGCACCCAGCACCCCAATCAACCTGTGGCGGTGCAAAATACTTCAGCCCTGGTAATTGCTATTTAACGCGACCCTCAATGGATTAAAGAGGCGCGGGCGACAGGGGAGAATTCAAAATACATTAACCGATTTATCAAGAACATAATTAATTTACGTTGACATGGTTTTCGGCGGGCAAATAGATGGCACTCGTTTCGCTGTACGGCTATTTCATTTCCTTTCCACAGAAAAGCCGACAAAATCCCGCGCCCAGGTTTCAGGAATGCATTTCCCCAAGAAGCACTGATTGCCTAAGCAAAGCCCGCATTTAATCGTGTCATATCGGCCGACATTAACGAATGATGATGCAAATCGTATCCGCCATCCCACAATAGGAAGCTGACTCGTCAATTTGGTATTCACTTGTCCAGAAACCGTAGCCGCTATGTCGCATTGTTATCTAGTAACAGAACTGGCTCGCTTCCATACTCTTCTTTTGGAGGCCCGCCGCATTACACGTGGCGGGTGCCAGGCGGATATGTCCGCCGCGGCCGCTGGGAAAAGGTGGGGTCACGCAAGAGCAGTGCCCCACCCTAGATTTTCTCCGCGCCTCCACTGAAAAGCGACCGTGACTCTGCCATCAAATACGTCGTCACCGGGACGAAAACACCACGCCGCCATGGAACCGACACTTCTCATTGGAGATATCGTGGAGCGCGACGCCGGCGAAAAGAAGCCCGTCCAGTTCAACGACCACCCCATCTCGTCAACCGGGTTCCCGCAGCACAAGCGGCGGTGGAAAGGTTCGGCCTTCAAGCAGCAGCGCGCCGCCCAGGCAGCTGGAGAGGAGCCCGCCGCTCGACCCAGGCCACAGAGGCAGCCCGCAGCGGACGCAGCTCAAGATGGCTCTCAACCAGGGGGGTTCGAGTCTGCTGAGAGGGACCGCATCGACCGTGAGAATCGACAAAAGCTCGCCAGCATGAGCTCCGCCGAGATCGCCCAGGCGCAAGAGGACATCATGAGCGGCTTGAATCCTGCACTGATCCAGAAACTGCTCCAACGAGCCAATATCGAAGAGACTTCTGGTCCTTCTCCGTTTGACCCGCCGCCCTCCGAGACTCCCGAGTTACCACAGGCCCCGCCCGAAATCAAGGTCATCGACACCTCGAAGCCAGATGCCCCGAAGGTCGAGGCGCAAGATTCTCAGCCGTCAGAAACAGCCAAGGCGAGCGCTACCTCTTCCAAGAAGATTGCAGAAGACTACGACGAAGATCAGGCGCCATCCCAGATCCCCCCCGACATCTTCCCGATTACCGATCTACCAAAGACGACGCACTTCCCGGTGCCCCCATCCCTTCCCGACCTCGACCCGTCTGATCCAAACTTCCTCGCCACGCTTCATGAGAAATACTTCCCCAACCTCCCGGCCGACCCGAGCAAGCTTGCTTGGATGGCACCGATCCCTACCAAGGATAGCCCGGCAGATCAAGACTCTCCATATTACCCCCACCCCGAGATTACAATTTCGGCATTGAGATTCGACTTCGCAGGGCGGTTCCTGTCTCCAAGGGTCAGTCGATCTATCCCTTCTTCCAAAGGCTTGCACCACCACGGAGAGGCCCCAGAAGCTGCGGGATACACTGTCGCAGAGCTTGCGCACCTGGCCCGAAGTGCATATCCCGCCCAGCGATGTATGTCGTATCAGACGCTGGGGAGGATCCTCTATCGCCTGGGACATGGCGAGTGGGGCAAGACTGCAGATGACCCCATTGCCATGGGTGTGTGGAGTTCGGTCAAGAAGGGACGGGTTCTAGAGAGTCTAACGGAGGCCGCTATGAACGAAGGCGGCCATAGAGGTAGTCGTGCATTTGCAACTGAAGCCCTTTGGCTGTTTGAGAAGGGCGGTTGGAGGGAGAAGTTTAAGGGACGGTAAAGAGATGACCATGTGCACATGGGGAATAATGATACTGGTAGATTCCCTGTCTGTTATCCACAACCGACTGTAACATGATGACAAAAAGGCCGACGGTCACTGCTGGGTTTGCTAATTGGGCAATCTCGGTCACGGGTGCTCATCACACTTCAAACGCTGAGCGAGATGCTGAGCGAGATGCTGAGCGAGATTCACGACCATTCCATCGACCGCGTGATTAGAACCAGGGCGGGCCATAAGAGCGACAGGATGGACGAACGTCTGCCATAGAAGCCCTAGTGGCGTCGGCTGGTTGATTAGAACTGCGGCAGTCGGTGTAGCTCGCTGCAGCGGTCTTGGAATGGCAATGGGTGCTGGATGGTGTTGGGCGTGCCACGTAGCAGACCGACACCTGGATCTGGGCAGATTGGAAAGGTGCACCAGTTCCTTAGCATCGTGGATGGAGAGATGGACGAGCTGAGCGAGCTGTATGAGCTGGTGGGGTGGCATCACAGTCAGCCTGTAATCAGTTGGTATCCAGCGAGAGTGCCCCTCCACCTGTGATTGTTCCCCACACAATTAGGAGACAGTTGCCATTAAATAGCACAGGCAGAGGGCCCAATGAGATAGATCAATGATCAGATGATCCATGATAAGCTGCAATCCACCGGGCGTAAATCACTGCGAGTCTGACCGCTCTCCCTGATGTCAGCTCTGACATGCGCCCCGAGGGAGATCAGATACGATTCAGCACCAGAGAGAGGCGGGGGAGTGGTTAGGTGCACAAGGTTTTCACGCACTCAGGCCCGATGGCAAGATAGAGTTGGCTTCGTCGTGTTGCAGCCCGCGGCGAGGGCGAAAGCCGATCAGAATCACCTTCTGCTGGGCAGACACGCGACATGTCTTGGAACAGCGCATTGCATTGCCCATCAGAGTCGCCCGTCTGTCACCTCTGGGATTCGTCAAATCCGGTTGTCAAGCCGCATGGGACACGCCTCGACAAAGGCCATCTAGAGGCCCCACAGATCCACGCGGAGGGTCCGTCCCACGAGCTGTGGCTTGAAAGGGCATAGCCCGGGATCAGGCATCGATTAGGACGCTGGGCGAGGCCCTACGGGCAACCTACGGGAGAGCCACGGCGCTGATTGGCTGCGGGAAGCCCCTGGAAACTCTGGCAGTTGGGCCTGTGGGCACTGTCAAGGCCCCTGGAGGTCCCTGGAACTCCCTGGGGGCGCCCCCGGTGGGTTCTCCCTGGTTGTGCGCCTTGCTACGTACCTCGCGCTGTTCGCTCGCTTGCGAGGCTGAGTCATGGAGGGAGACTGTGTGCACAGAAGTGCACAGAAGGGACAGACATTGCAAGTGTGGCGCGTGCGCATTCGGTCGCTGCCAGTGAAAGAAAAAAAAGACAAAAAACATCACCCGCCCTCCGCCCCCGTGGCCACGCTCCTCTCCTTGTTTCCCTCCAGCCCACAGCATCACGGCACTGCCGCGCCAATTCCCCCTCCCCCCTCTGGGTGCTTGCCGTCTTCTTTCATACCTCTCCCGGCATCTGTTCTTCCAGTTTTTCTCCTTCCGCAGGTCCAGGCTTCGTATTCCGACAACCGCTCCCTCGTGACGTTGACGTTTGCCCATTGCCCGCTCCCGCTTGCGCTGCTTGCCTCGCCCGCCACCACCTTGTTGCTCAGCGACGACTTCCTCAACGCCCGACAGCAACCATCCCGGACGACCGCTTCTTACAGCGCGCTCGAGCTCATCAAGCGACTCTCGCCGACTTCGTTGCGCAGACTCGACCGGCCACCTTTCAGCCCGGCCCTTCGCCCCTGCCAACCTCAAACACGCCCTTGGGTACCGAGCCTGAGCTTCGCGCCCATCGACAAGACCAAGAGAACCAAACGACCTCCCCAAGAACATTTGACCCCCGACCACAAACAAGACCCGCAAGACACGAGATACTGTGACTTTCACTAGCCATGGCGTCTCCGCTGCAGTTTGCCTACCGAACCCAGAAGACCATCGGTGTCTTTGACGCCGCGCCCGTCTACGAGCCTCTCGCTGGGTTCACCAAGCCCGAGGGCAACCTCCGGTGCTGTGCCTACTCCCCCTGTGGCCGTTACTTCGGCTGGGCCTCTCCCGAGACCGTCAGCGTCGTCGACGCATCCACCGGCCAGGTGGTTCTCTCTCTGCCCCTCCTCAACGTCTACGAGCTCGAATTCTCCCCCCGCGGTAGCTTCGTCATCACCTGGGAACGCCCAACCAAGGACGAGGCCGGCGATGCGACCAAGAACCTGAAGGTCTGGCGTGTCGTCGAGGAAGGCGTTGATGCCGCCGACAAGCAGCCGCTGGCCCGGTTTGTCCAGAAGCAGCAGAGTGGATGGAATCTTCAGTACACCGCCGACGAGAAGTACTGTGCTCGCCTCGTCACCAACGAGGTTCAGTTCTACGAGAGCCACGATCTCGTCAAGGTGTGGAACAAGCTCCGAGTCGAGGGTGCTTCTAACTACGCCCTCGCTCCTGGCACCCACAACCACGCGGTTGCCGTCTTCATTCCCGAACGCAAGGTAAGCGAACTTCCCAATCGGTCGCAATTCTGCACAAGCATTTACTAACAAGTCCTCCAGGGTCAACCCGCCGCCGTCAAGGTCTTCAACGTCCCCCTCTTCAACAGCCCCATCTCCCAGAAGACCTTCTTCAAGGGCGACAAGGTTCAGCTGAAGTGGAACAAGCAGGGCTCCAGCCTTCTGGTCCTTGCCCAAACCGATGTCGATCGCTCTGGCAAGAGCTACTATGGTGAGACCACGCTGTACCTGCTGAGCACCACTGGCGCATTCGATGCTCGCGTCTCCCTGGACAAGGAGGGCCCGATCCACGATGTTTCGTGGTCTCCGAACTCGAAAGAGTTCGGTGTCGTTTACGGCTATATGCCAGCCAAGGCTACCATCTTCAACCACCGCGCCGTCGCGACGCACACGTTCCCCCTCGCTCCTCGAAACACCATCACCTTCTCCCCGACCGGTCGATTCACTCTGGTCGCCGGCTTCGGTAACCTTGCCGGTCAGATCGACGTCTACGATCTGGAGAAGGACTTCCGCAAGGTCACCACCATTGAGAGCGGAAACCCCAGCGTCTGCGAGTGGAGCCCTGACAGTCGTTACCTCATGACTGCGACTACCTCGCCCCGTCTGCGCGTGGACAACGGCATTAAGCTGTGGCACGTCAGCGGCGGCATCATGTACAACGAAGATATGGTCGAGTTGTATCACGTTGTTTGGCGCCCGCAGCCTGCGGAGCAGATTGCTCCCGGCGATCCTCTCACCCCCGTCCCGACCGCCCACTCTTCGGCCGGTACCTACCTGGGCACGGTCAAGACCCCAAGCAAGCCGGCGGGTGCTTACCGTCCTCCCGGCGCGCGTGGTCTGGCCACGCCACTGCACTTCAAGCGCGAGGATGAGGGTGGTTCTGCCCACCTTGTGAGCAACGGGACCCCCAATATTGGTCCTAACGGCTTCGGCCGTCCGCGCCGCGCCGTCCCCGGTGCTGACTTTGCCGACGCTGCCCCGTCGGGTGGTCGCACTGTCCCTGGAGCTGAGCCTATTGGCGATGAAAACTCGTCCAAGGCGAAGAACAAGAAGAAGCGCAATAAGAAGGCCAACCAAGGTGAGGGTCGCCCCCAGGGTGATGCTCGCCTCCAGGGTGATGCTCGCCTCCAGGGTGATGCTCGTCTCCAGGGTGATGCTCGCCTCCAGGGAGATGCTCGCCTTCAGGGTGATGGTCGGCCTCAGGGCGAGCCTAACGGCGGCGCCAGCCTGGTTCCTCCTCCCCGCGAGTTTGGAGCTGGTTCCGGAAGTGAGGGGCGCAGCCCCGAGCGACGCGGAGGGCCCGGTGGTAACAATAACATCCACCACAGGAGCCAGTCCCGAAACAACGGTGGCCGCAGCCGCAGCAACACTCACCGCACAAACGGCAACGGCAACGGCAACTTCGCCCCTCAGCAAGGCGGTTCTGGTGCCCCGGGTGCCGATGCTTCGCAGAACCCCAGCGCGAAGAAGATCCGCAGCCTCCAGAAGAAGGTCCGCGCCATCGAGGACCTGGAGATGCGCCTGGCTGGCGGCGAGAAGCTGGAGGACACTCAGCTTAAGAAGATCAACACCAAGTCTTCCGTGCTTAAGGAGCTGGATCAGTTGGAGAAGGAGAACTGATAGCAGATGATTGCTGCTTGCTTCCATGTAGCTCCCGGGAAGGGATGACACGTTTGGGTTTTCTCTTTGTGGAGTTACTTAATGGGAATTCGGAAGAGAATGGATTGGAACAGTGGTCACAATGAGTGCATGATGTGCTCGTTGGACAAGGTACATGGTGTGAATAGGCTGGCGTCACATACCTCGCCATAATGAAGGCCTGATCACGATTGGATGGAACAGGCCGCCGGGATGGATAGGAGGACGCCTACTTTAGGTGACATGGGGGGAAAAAAGTAGACAGAAAAAAGACAAATGAATGACTACCACCACTCAGAATCTGTCCGCCAATCTTTTTGTGAATAGGGGTTGATGCCGTCCAATTCGACAGGAATGAGGGGGAGGGGTACGCGCCCGCTTGGAGGTGTTGCGGGCCACAAGGTCACGTGGGGGACCCACGAAGCATCAAGCCCGATGCCGGACTATCAGATGGGGCCGGTTAGGGCTGATGGGAATGCCACCACTGTATTTAGCTGTGCGGATACTGCTAGCAGCTTGAATTGACCACCGATGCATCTCTCTGAGTCCAGACCTATTGTGACGACCCCTGTAACAGGAGGGGTAACCTACCCTATACTCTTTAATCCAACCAATCTAGGCGCCATTGGGCAACTTGTGTTGGATCATATGCTAGGGGAGATTCTTCTTGATTATTTCAGTATGGTTCAGTATGGGTTTCTCGAGCGACCGGTGTATATAACTGCCATTGGAGTATGTACGTGACCCAATTTTGGGGTTGAGTCATACAAGGCTGACGTAGAAACAAGAAGTCAATTTCAACCAGACCATCGAATTATTACAACTCTGGAAAGGTACTCTGATAATACGTAGTCAACAAAAAGGAGATACAGCCTTATAGATTAATCAATCGCCATTGAACCCCCAATTCTTTATCTAACGCGATCTTGCTGAATAGTTGACCCATACCACCAGATTGGCCAAAAAGTGGAAGCTTCGACCCCACCCACACAACCCTCACCTTATTAGTCTACAATAACGAGCTGCATCCTCATCAAAAGCCTCAATTGAGGCCCGGTTAGCTCAATCGGTAGAGCGTGAGACTCTTATGAGTCAGTACATCTCAAGGTTGCGGGTTCGACCCCCGCATCGGGCTATTCCTATACATCCTCCCAGAAAAGGGTTGAGCAATCTTTTTTTGCATGTCGCGAATATTTTTGTTCGGTGGGCTCTGTCCAATGTGGGACGTGGTGGGATGAGGGGCCGTGCGTGTGTGTTTGCGCTTGGAACCCGACGTCATTTCATATGGGAACGTGACTGAGAGTCTGAGACCGAGTGAGGAAACGATGGTGTCAGTCAGCCCTAACATTTGCCGCTGAATCAGGGCCGCCATGGCTCATAACACTAGTTAGCAAGAATCGGTCCAGGCCATGCGGCGTTGAGGCAAGTCGACTATTTTGTGTTAATACAGTAAGTACCTAGGTAGCTGCGAAATATCGACACATTACAGACTAGGTAGGTACTTATTGACTCCAAGGCGCATGGGGTTGCGTCCTTCCAGGCCTCGGCCAAATCTGTCTATCTACCATGTATATGTTCAGATTCCTCGGCCCTTTTTCACTCTTAATTGGAAGACTGTTTGAAAAAACCTCTCAGCGTACTTGACATAATAATCCCATTTGTGATTTATATAGTATGTAATATATAATTTGCATCCACCTCCATTACCTCTTGTATCTATGTCCATTCACATTTGTTTCAACCTACATCTCACATCTGTTCTATCTTGGCATCCTATTTCAACCGTGACTAGTTGACCCTAAACCTTCTCACGGCTCTCTCTTCTTCGCCATTTTGATTGACTCTTTAAACTCCATGTTGCAACAAAATGGTATCTTATTAATATTACACTTTTATACGCCGACTCATATGCTGTCGTGTCTAGTCCAGTCATTTTGCTCATGACAGGGAAGATCCCTGAAAGTTACACCTCAAGTGTCTAAGAGCTAGCCGTCTTCTCCTGCCCTGAAGTATCTGCCAAGTTTCCCAAAACTCCCTCATCCGTCTTCTCACCAGCTTCCTCCTTTTCTTTCCTCTTCTCGAGCCTCCTCTGGTGCTTGGCCCTCTTGGCATCGCTCCGGTCTTGATCTTCGCGCAACTGCCGGATAGCCGGGCTCATCGCTCGAATCTTGGCTCCATATCGCCAAAAGACGAAGGGAATAGGAATCATGGCGACTTCGAGCAGGCCTAGGAGGGTACCTGCCCACTGAGGTGACATGGCCGCATACATCTTGGGTCCAGCCAGGGGAAGACTGGCTCCAAAGAGACTTCGAAGGACGGCGTTGCCAGCCAGGGCGCTTGCGGCATAGATGTTGTACGTGCCGGCAAGGTAGTTGGAAGCATAAATGAAGCTGAGCGTGTTTCCTGCGCCAAAGGGGATGCCAAAAGCAATGGGGATTGCCCAGTGGATGGAACTCGGGAGACAGGTCCACGAGAAGACAAGCTGGCCAATTGGGGTGAGAATGGAGCCGATGGCCATGACCAGCGCAGTTGCCTCAGGCTGGACCTTGCCGGTTAAAGGGTCTCGTGGTTGAGAGTTGATGAGCTTTCGAAGGAGAGGTTCGGCAATGATAGCGAGCATTGTTCCAACACCGATGCCAACGAATGAAAGACCCGACATACCGGGGTTCCATCCACGATGCTGCGAGAAGACGATGGGGTATGCAACAAAGCAGAGATACAAGATGCCGTAAATTACGGATATCCTGCGACCAAGTTAGAAACCAATGCCTAATTCAGATGGCTTTGGCATCGAGGAAATATCCTCTGCTAGGGAGTAACGTACCAGATGTTCAAGAACCACAAGATGGGTTCCGTCGCGAAGAGGATAAAAGGTCGGCTCAAGTTGACCTTGAGGAGATGTATCGAGGACACCTTTTGGTCATATTGGCACCACCAACGAGGGTCGTCCATCTCTTTGCGCATTCGGGCGGCTTTTCGCTTCAGAATCGCCGGATGATAGGTTTCCCTACAGGTCGCCATGGTGAGAGTTGCGACACCGCCCAAAATCAAGACAATCCAGTTGTCCCATCGCCAGCCTAGATATTGGTAGGCAAACCCTCCAATGATGGGCCCCAAACACGGTCCGTTGAGCGGCGCGATGGACCACAATGACATGGCAAGGGAGAGGTATTCGGGATTGGCAATGTCGACAATACTCCCGGGGCTGTTGGATATCATAGCGGCGCCAAAGAGAGCTCTGGAACGGTTCTATTGTCAATTGAGGCTCTTCGTATGAAGGGGTGAGGGGAAACAAGTGCGACTTACCCCACAAATCTCACAACAAGAATCTCAGTGAGCGAAGTCGCAAGGGCGCATGGAATGATGAGAATCGACCAGAGGGCCAAGCAGATCAAGTACACGAGTCTTCGACCATATAGTTCGCTCATAGGCGCAACGACGAGACTTCCTGTGGCGAGACCGAGCAGATATGTGGTCAATCCCAGGGTCGTCATGGTGGTGGTTGATCCAAACTCCTCAACCAAGCCCGGAATCGACGCGGTATAAGATGTGCTGTACACCACGACAACCCATGTTGAATAGGAGACGGCAACGATGATCCAGGAGCGGTACCACAGCGGCCAATTCCTGGGGTTCTCTGGGTCGCCTTCCTCGAAGATGACCTCGAAGTCTGGTGGTCGGGATGCGGCGCTCGCTATACTGGTGCCGGTTCTGGTGTATGTGATGGGTTCGCGCGCGGCGCGCTCAGCTTCCGTCTCGACATCTGGGGTAAGGGCATGTTCCAGGGCCTCAAAGATGTCTGAGTCGTGTGAGCGCCGTGTCGCAAAGCTGCGGCGACTGCGCTGCGTGTCGGCTGTCTTGATGGGCTCCAAGACAGGCGAGTCGATGGACGAGGAAGAGGCAGACGAGGTCTCAGCGCGAGCGGCTGGCGCGCCCCTCTCAAGATCCTCAGACATGGTATCGGTTTGCAGTGCTGGGGAGCTGGTTGGGTTTCGCGACTGCGATTCAGAGGAGCGGATAGGGGATTCGCATGGGTCAAGGCCACGAGCGAGCGGTTGCGGCGAAATCTTGACAGCGAACGAACGACGCAAGAACGAGGACGTTCCAGGACGGGAGCAGTGATAAGACAGACAGGTGCTTGGCGGTGGATTAGTCGGGGTTTGCGAAAAGATTAGCAACATGACTGGCAACCCACCCTGGTCTCCTCTAGACCGACCGATGCGGCACCGATGCCGAGCTCGTCAACTAGCAGCTAGTCGAAGCTCCGTACTCCGTACTCACCAGAGGCACCGGCACCTCTGACCAGCGACAATCATTAGCGGACATAGCACCGGACATTAATTATTGGGGCAGCCGGGGCTGAAAAGTGGAGGCACGCAGCTCTCTATCAACGCCGTGGTGGAGTGTGAGTGGAGGGCATCCCGGATACCCTCCACCAGGAAATCTCTGCCCCACGTTTAGCGAGACGTGAAGCTGAGGGAACGGATAGGGGCGGCAAATTCCTGATCCTGTTGTCTTCTTGTGCCTGATCCTGGCATCGTCACGGGATGCTGAGATTGCAGTCATCCAGAGCCCAGGGCAACCACGCGTTCGTTCGTTCGTTCGTTCGTTCTGCGATGACGCCAGATGGATACGGGACTGCACCTTGCCGGGGGACTGCATCTTGCCGACGCCGGCTGCATGGCAACAAGAGGTGCATCTACACGCAGTTGCCCTTACTCCGCACTCCGTACTCCGTATACACAGCAGAGTTGCACTGCATACAACTGCATATTAGTAGCCAACTGCTCCGAGTTCCTCATCATGTGCCGATGCTGCCACCGATTCGGTGCCGAAATCCGTTTTCGGCCGGGACCCAACATACGCAAACCCTGGCACAGTGGCTTGAGGCTGACCAGGGGGGCGCATAAACCCGGACCCGCGATTATCACCTCCCTGCAGAGCCTGCAGAGCCGGACAAAAATCACTCCATGACTCGGGGGGCCGTGAGACGACGAGTCGTGGGGGATAAGAATGACTTGGGGCAATTGGGGTGGGTCGCCGTCAACGATAGCGGATCAACGCCCGATTCGTTCTCGTATGGGTGAGATCTTCTGTCTGTGCTCGTGTCCGGGGTTCTGTCGAGCTCAGATCAGAGACATTCGGTCAACGGAACGGCATGGCCATTGCAAAGTACTGGAAACCACATTTCGACACCATAGGCCGACCATGTGAGACATTATCCACCACGCCGATGCCCAAGAGGTCGCCTGTCACGATTGGGTTCATCTGACATACATGACTTCGCCAGACGGCGGGGTTTGCGCGCAACCCCGCGTTGGACAACGTCATTGTTGACTAAATGGCGTCCCTCTTCATCGCGTGACTTATTTTCATGAATAGAGCATCTTTAACTCGAGTGAAGGGAACGACATTGAGCGCTCTGTGTCATGGCACCTCTGGAATGTGACGGAATCAATAGCGGCGGGGCATCCAAGACTTCCGCCAACACCTTGAGCTGAAGAGACCTCTCTTCTGGCCCAGAAAGGGAATGCTGCCATGTTCTAGCCCTGAAGGGATAACAAATAAGAAGTCGAGTACTCAATACTAGGAGGGCCACCTTGTGTCGAGGACAAAATCCCGGAACGGAAGTATTCGTCACGGACCGTCGCCGTCTCTGCGGCCCCACCCGGGCCCGAACCGGGCCCAAATCTTGTTTAGCTGCCGAGAGCTACCGAGGAGTACCGCTTGCCTGCCCCGTGGGGTATGATAAACGACCAGGGATTGCACTATCTTGGTGGTATCAAGTTGAGGCTGGCCTGCCCTACAGAACCAGCCAATGCCGACCATCCTGATAACGTTATCCGATCAAAAGCTGGGGAAGCCAGGCGTTATCTAGAAGAAGGGCCCGCTCTCCACTCTGTCACACCACATTAGGACTGTTTATGCAAATTACCACGACTCTAGTCCATTCAAAGATGTGTTAAAGTGTGCTTTGCAGGCGTGGAGCCGGTAATGCTGGACATTGTGTTTGGCCCGGAAACCAGAGGGGCCTCGGGTGAGCTTGTCCGGACTGCAGAGATCGACATCGGCTATCAGGGATGCGTGCTCCGTGATGGAATGGGCGATGGGATGGATAAGATGGGGTTAATACATATAACGACGTGGCTTAGCACTTTTACAGTCTCAATAGAAACAAGAACCAGCAGACATGGAAGACGATCGAGATAAGGACCCTTCGGTGCATGAGATTGACGCGGCGGATAGCAAGTGGGAGCGCCGACATGTTCAGGAGGCGGATATTCCCCTGGAGCAGCGAAAGGCCGAAGCACGCCTGGTGTATGTTGCTACCATACCGACTAAGATCTTCCGTATTCTAACCATGCTTCAGACGCAAGGTCGACATCCGCCTCATCCCCGTCCTCGGCATTCTCTACTCCATCGCCGGTCTGGACCGCGTCAATCTCTCCAACGCGCGCGTGGCTGGCATGAATGAAGACTTGCGCTTCGACATTGGTAACCGCTACTCTATCGCCCTGCTCGTATTCTTCATCACCTACTTCCTCTTCGAGCTGCCCACGACGCTGTCTCTGCGCCGGATAGGCCCCAAGCTGCTCCTCAACAGCCTCGTGCTCAGCTGGGGGGTCGTCATGCTCGGCATGGGCTGGGCAAATGACTGGCGCGTGATTGTAGTGTGCAGGATGCTCATCGGCGTGTTTGAGGCGGGCTTCTTGCCGTGTTGCATGTATTTGCTGAGCAGTTGGTATCAGCGGTACGAGGTTCAGCAACGGTATGTAAACCTGTGGCTCCCTTGAAGTTGGGTGATTGGACGTGAGAAGCTGAATCGGGTTTAGGATGGCTCTCTGGTACATGATTAACTTGTTTATCTCGGCTTTTGGGAATATCCTGGCCTATGCTCTGATCAAGCTGGACGGCACTCACGGCATCGCTGGCTGGCGTTGGATATTCATGTAAGTGTTTTAGACACTTCCCTACACCCCCGACTCTAACCCCATCTTAGTATCGAGGGAGCCATAACGGTTGGGTTTGCAATCATCGGCTACGCCTTTACTCTCCCATTCCCTGACCAACTGCTTGCCTCTGGCGCCAAATCCTTCCTCACACATGATGAGCTCGAGGCCATCCTCGACCGTGTAGAGCGCGACCGAGGCGACGCGGAGCCTGACGCCCTCACCCTGCACAAGGTTGTGCAGACCGGCCTCCGCTGGGAGCTCTGGGTCTACGGCTTGATGTTTCTGTACTGTAGCGCGCCCATCTACGCGTTTGCGTACTTTATCCAGATCATCCTCACGACGCTGGGGTACTCCACTGCCGTGGTGTTTCTGCTCTGCGCACCGCCGTATTTGGTCAGCATCTTCTGGACGCTGGGTGTGGCGTGGTGTGCGGATCGGTCGAGGGTGAGGATGCCGTGGATGGTGTTGAATGCGGCCATCACGCTCACCGGGCTGCTCTTGACGGCATATCACAAGAACAATGCAGTGAGATACTTCGGTAAACCTGCCCCGGCTCTCAATATTCCTCAGTCTGTTTTACCTATTGCTAACACGAAGATAGGCGTATTTCTTGGAGTATCCGGCTGCAATGCAAATCTACCCACCATCATCGCCTTCCAGTCAAACAATGTGCGCGGTGCCTCGCGGCGATCCGTGGCCAGCGGCGTGCAGATGCTGTTCGCAGCTATCGGAGGCGTGTACGCGTCGTGCACCTTTATGCAGACCGAGTACCCGACGTACCGGACGGGTGTGTGGTGCGGCGTGGCGACCCAGTTCTTGCTGATTGTGCTTGTTAGCTTGATGTGCTGGTGGTTTAAGAGGCAGAACGGCAAAGCGGATCGGGATGGAGTGGCGATTCAGGATGATGTCAGTTATAGGTATACTTTTTAAATGACGGAGAGAGCTGCGTTACGTCTGGAGAGAATATCTGACATGAAAAAAAAAGGCATTTTGAATTATTCAGAACCATTAATCTGTCTGCGCCCCGGGGGTATGTTTATGAGATGCATTCTTTCTCCGTGTAAGCCTTTAGTTTGCCTCGCTCTCCTTGCCATTGGCTTTTTTGGTCTCCTCAGTGGCCTTCTCCCTCATGCTCTCTGGCCACCAGATCATACCAGTGACAGTGACACCCTCGCCGCCGGCCTGCTTCACACCCTTCGCATTAACCTTGCCCTTGCCTAAAGTGATCTCATCCACAGTCTCGAATTCGAAACGCGTAAACTGCTGTGCCGAGTACTTGGTTGTGGCCTCGAGCCAGATGGGCTTGTTGACCTTGCGCGCCTCATCCAGAAGCCTTTCTGTCATGGCCGACAGCAGTCCCTGTTTGCGGTTTGAAGGTTCCGTCGCTGTGATGAGGATGTAGAAGCAATCGCGGAGATTCGAGCCGGGGAGGACCTTGGCCTTGACCTTGTCAACGGCTCCTAGGTAGCTGAACAGGAGGCGCTAGTTCAGCAATGAGCTATGATTCCTGGACGATGGCGCAAAAATGGCGAAAAATACTTACAATTGTAGGCATTAATCCACCAGATATGGTTGCTGAGACCCCATCAGACCGCCAAACGGTGCGCAGGCCGTCGTACTTCTGCCCCGGCTCCGACACGACCATGACGGAGCCCCAGTCGCGGGCGTCGATGACGAAGCCGCCGCATTCAAAACCGGAGCGGACTACGGACCGTATCATGGTCCACAGCTTCCTGTGGCGTTCCTCATCGCCGGCCTCGAGGAACATCCACGCAAAAAGGGGGTCATTGTAGAAACACGGGACCGTGATGTTGACGGCCTTTTCGGAGGCTTCGGCCCACCCTGCGTCTGCTGGCCGATGTTAGCTACCATAATTCACCCCCAAGGCTTCCGGATTGAGCGAGGAACCTTTCCTGTGCAGGCGGACCTCAATTGGTGCTCCAGTCGCCATTGTTGGTGAGTTTGTAATGGTCAGGTCGGACGGAGAACGTGTGGTGGCTTTTAGGACGAATTAGATTGTACCTGGCCGTGCTAGGCGTTAAGATTAAGCGTCTGACAACGGTGTCGGCATCGATTGATGGCTCCAAGCGGGACAATTAAACCAATGATTGAATTCTCAAAAACGAAACGAACCAGTAAAATGAACTGACCCGGCTCTTTATGGCCCAGGATCCTATTTACCACGAAGTAGTGATGACAATTTGCTTCATGACAAAAGACAATTGAGTCATGCGCCAGATCAGGGTATCAATCATACCCTCCAAGCACCCATACCATGAATATTGACTAATTGGATGAATAGCAAAGTAACACAAACCCTGATTGCTCCACATTGCATTTGCTTCGGACGCGTCTCCCTTGCCAGCTGGCGCCCTTGCCATGCGCTTGTTCCGTATTTGAAGCAATCAACGTCCATATATCCCTATTATTGCCATCGGATGTTTCCCCCTCCGGAAAACAAACCAGATAATGCTAAAACAAACTTACAACATGATGAGAATGGTACACCGAAGACATGATGGTGTAGTCCGAAATTTCTGTCAGTATGCTTGATCCAGCGAAGCAAGTTCATCCGTTTCATTCTGCTGTACAGATCACATCACCGATCATCTCCTGTCACAAACCACTGAGGAACCCGACACCAAGAGCACCCAATCTTGCCCTTTTGATTATTCTTAATTTATCTTAAATAACCTTCAGGGGTTGAATCCTATGGAGGTGAGATCCAGGAGTCTGTCAGCATTCACACTCTGTAATCCGTACCAACCGGCCCCCACCACTACGGCCCCACATGTGCCACCCGGAACCCCATTCTGGAAATTTTCTCACCACCACATCTCCACACTCAATATCTTCCCGCCGCAACCCTACTTGGATGCAATTAATGTGCCTTAATCTTCTATAGCGTGATTGGTTTAGTGGTAAAATTCTCCGTTGCCATTCGAGCAACGTCGGGGAGCCCTGGGTTCGATTCCCAGATCACGCATTATGCAGTAGCCCGCCCTCAATGTGTGGGCATATTTTTTGATTCTTTTTGCATTATCGTGCGTGCCCAGTCCAACAGGTCGTCTACTAGCTCGTCGATACATTTCTGAAAGGATGCCAGGATGCCCCCTTAAAAAAGTGAGACCTCCACCGAATTTAAAATAAAACCATCTTAAAAGTTGGTCCACGGTAGGGTTTAGCAATGCCATAGGCCTCTGGCGGTTAAATAGATGGTGGACTACGGCAAAAAGATCGTGCCCTGCTCTCAACACAGGCTTCCAATGCGTGATCTGGGAATCGAACCCAGGGCTCCCCGACGTTGCTCGAATGGCAACGGAGAATTTTACCACTAAACCAATCACGCTGTTGATGGTTGTGAGGATACATCCACACTTGGTTGACGGGTGCAGCGTTGAATCGCCTCATGTCGGTGGTGAGATGGGGGTTTGCTGAAACCAGAACAACTTCCTTGAGAGACTAGCTCGTTGCCTTGGCCACTGAGAGGGTGTGAGTTCATATAGAAGAAGTGTTAAATAACCAAGTCAGCTTCATCTATCAGTGAACTAATGTTAATACCAAGAAGTATTGGACTTGCCTTACACCTGGCAAGTATCAGGAGATATCCAAACATTTCGCCGACAAAACTAGTCTCGCAATTGCGCTTTCCTTCTGCTCCAGGTTGACAAGTTGAGTGTGACCATTATCCGATTCAAGCAGCTGCTAGCTCTGTGTTTCCCAAGAGATATCCTCCGCGAGTTTGGTCGGATCGAGTAACCTGCATACGGAGTCGGTGTCATTACTTCCGAGCCATTGTAAGCCATACGAAAGTCTCAACCTTAGCCCTTTCTTAGATATGTCCTAATTTTCAGCAGTTGGCCGGTTTGTATGAAGTAAGAGTAGCGTCTCCTGACGAAGAAACCCTGCGCTTGTCGAGGAAAGGAAAGGTGATTAACTCCGCGCTTGCCCACCAAGACCAAGAGGACGTAGGTTTTTATTCTTCCCCGTGTTCCATAAAATACTTATAAAAAATCGCCACTGAAGCTATGTTATCTATACCAGATTACCAGAGAGGCAGGATAGGTCATTGAGGAGTAGCCCTTCGAAGTACTTGGACTTGATTTTGTCACTAAATACGCAACCGAGCCCAGCCACTGTCGGCAGTTAATCTTTTCGGTGAGTCAAAGACCTCTTGTTATACTCCTTAATAAAACAGCGCCAGGTTTCGTTGATTTCATTGCGCGATGAATCAGATGTGAGCTAGGGAACAATGCGCTTCCAAACTGCCATCATTGTATTTCTGGACTGAACAGTCTTAATGACATTGAATGAGCCATTATATACATCGCAAGAAGGCATCCCCATAATATTTCACATTTGGCGTAGTGAACTATTCTAGTCGAAAGCACGCGCTCTTGCTGTGCCCCATCCGCGCTGGCTTAGGGCAGCTTCTCGAAACATCTTGTCTTTGTATGATGTTTCCTCGCCAAACATGTTCTTCGGTTGCTTTAACATTGTGGTCAAATTGCAGTGGCCAAAGTGTATGAATCCCACGGCTTACGAAAGCCATCATGGCAGTTTTTGGATTCAAGAGCTGATATCGTCAGGAAAGAGTCCTTGTAGTAGTCCCGATGCGGTTACACTCTGAGAACCGCTCGGATGAACCCTGAATGATCCAGAGTTTATGTGTCGAGAGAAGGTGAGCAGTCAAAGAAGAACTCATTTTGAAGTGGTTCCGTGGAATGGTTAGGAGTTACACGCGAAGCCAGTCGTCTGCTAATATATCTTCCTGGCTGTAAAGTGTCCATCGTATCTCACTACGAAGAGTGCAATGGCAATACCTTATCGCAGTGATGATTATGGAGAATGAAAAGAAGGAAGGAGGCCAGGATGATAGTTTCCTGGATTTGTGACAGGGCTTGTCTGCCTTGCGAGGCTGATAGGCGAAGTGGAAACTTGAGCTACACCCCGTGGTATCCCCCTCAAATAAAGCATGAGACCATCACCATTGATGTGGGAAATTCCCGAGATGTGATAAACGTGGTAAACTTTGCAACATCTACAAAATTCATCAGTCTAGTTGTTTCAAGTTGCGCGAGCTTTTCCCAGCTCCTTCAGGGTCGGGTTATCGCTCGGGGTGGTGGTCGGGAATGTTCAGAGCACTAAGCCGACAACTTGGTCACTTTCGTTGTTAATACCCAAGTCTCCCATTTAACGAGCCGAATAGTTTATGGGAGTTGATATGAATTGGAGCTTCAAATAAACGTTGTATCTTGCGTTCTGGTCTTCATTGGCGACGAAATAATGTGTCATGTACACCCACACCGTGGAAGTAACCCAGAGACAAGCAGCTGTACCGCGTTGCAATTTGGAAGTTCTGCGCCCCCAAATTTATCCAGTCTGAATTACCAGTTGGTTGATGTTATTGTGTCTTTCTTCTGATGTTAGTTCCCCATCTAATACATCTTTCGTGGCGGCGAGTTCAAAATCCGAACACATATTCGACATGAAGCCTCCATGATCTTCAACAATGCGGGTTTAGCTCAGCTGGGGTAAGTTACTACTACATTACTCCCGATTCAAGAATCACAACTAACCTTCACTGACAGAGAGCGTCAGACTGAAGATCTGAAGGTCATGTGTTCGATCCACATAAGCCGCAATCGCTATCTTTTTGCTCGGCCTCCTTACACGCGGGGACCCATTGCACTGGCGTCCTAGACATGGGGAACTATTCGGTATTGGGTTACTAATATTCAAGTTCAAAGGCTTTCATTTTTGGTACTCCCCTTAGTTCGGGCCCTTCACCTTCCTCCACAGTTTGCAATAAAATTTTGTCGATGTGTGGGGACAACAAAAATTTCCTCTGGACCCAGTTTGCTCGAAACCCTCATGTTAGACTTCTCAATCAAAATATGGAATTTCCAATCCTCCTCAGATGCGGCCTATGGTGCACGTTAGATAACTGCCTATGATATTGGGACTGTCATTAGCTATATTCCGATTCCTCATGACTAAACAAGGGCGGTTTTGAAGTCTACTATATTTTTCGTTGGCTTGAGTCTTGTTACGGGAACTTATACACAACAATTTTACGCTGTCTATGTCCTCTTCTTACCTTTCTAGTATAAAACAACCTGAAGTATGTCGAGGCACATGCGAAACCGCTACGAATGGTTTACCCAAGTCACTAGTTGAGACTCTGTATCCTTGACATCAACTTTCCCTCTTCGTGATGCCAGCTGACACAACGCAGCGGTTTCCAAGAGCAATAACAATTAGACATATTACCTAGACATTAAGACGTATATTAATGTCCATTCATTGTATACCTGCTAAGAATTCATGGTAAGCTAGGCTCTAATGACAATGTCACAAATCCACCAATGTAATCCTTGTGAGCTCTAAGTGGCGAGCATTCAGACAGGCGTGATAACCACGGAACTAGGTGTCTCTCACCGCAGCTTCGTATCATAATTGACCTCCCAATTAATAAGATCTACTGAAAACCAGATAACAATCACTGTAGTCGCGGAAGACGCTCCCAATGCGTCCCCACGCCGTCAATAGTCCGGACGGAATCCAATATTGACAGGCTAGCTTTGCCAGCAACCGCTCATCATCGTCGAGGTCGCATTGCCCGCAACCGGCGTCCAGACCGCCCGTATCTAGCAATGCAACCATCGCGGCCACCGACCCGACTCACCCTTCCCGTCCCTACGGAGCCACCGTTGACGGCTCCGCCCCGATGATCGCATTTCCAAAAATATCTCTCATGACCCCTAAGCCCTGCCGTCAACGTGCCATCACCACCGGGGCGGAATCAACCTTCAAAAAGTAAAGATCGCCCCCGGAACCCAGAAACTGATCAGGAACCCGATAGCGTGGGTGGAGGGATTTGCGGACTTCCACCACATCACGTCATGCGATGTGCTCTCGGTACTGGGAGTTGGGGGCGAGGGGGATGCACACGGAAACATCCCTACAGCCTGAATATGTTCGATGATGTAGCGATCATCGCTAGAAGTGCCGAGTTGGGTGGACCCCCGGCGAAGCCTACGTGCGCACCGTTGATGTTCTGGAAGACCCTTGAAAGGACCCCTAAAATATGCATTGGGCACAGCCTCAACACCATAAGATCTTCTCTCGATACGAGGCCTACCAAGGAGATGGTGCAGGCCATGGTGGGCGGCAGTTTTTAACATGATAGTGGCGTCTGCGATAGTGTGATACATTGGGAGTAAACGGTGAGGGTGAGATCCAAGTACCGCGTTGGGCTAATCTGTATTCACAGCGTGGGATGAAAATAATTTTCTGGCCAGGGTAGAAGAGGCTGCAGTGGCGAAAGGCCATTTCATTCGTTCTGGTGTAATCAGTGATTCTTGGTGTAAGTCGAGCCCAAGGGACTGCTGTCTAGGATACCCACGCGCAAAATCAGCATGGATGATGTTGGAGTTCTCACAGGTGTCGAGATGTCCACTAGATATTCAAGGCAAATCTGGAAAGTGCAAAATGATCAATCGGTGATATCGGGTAGCCTCGGTACCCGGGATACTATTTCTCTTTAAACAGAGCTCGCTGGTGGTACATGATACCTGATACTCCGTACCTTCCGGTGAGATCTCGCGGCGCGGAGCGAGGGGTCATCTTTGAGCTGACGAGAGCAATGTTGGCCACGGCTATCCTAACGAGTTCACTTAATTCCGAGAATTTATCCCCACGATGCGAGGCCTTGCTATGGTCCATTGCTGTGCCCAAACCACTTTGCCAGAGGTGTATTTGGCGGTGCAGCCCAATCCCGTAGGGTTGCACCGATAACCCTGGCATGCAGGAATTGCGACCTGATAATATATCCCCATTGAACGAAACTAACGCAGCAACTGCCGTGTTCCTGACAGATGACCAGGTTTGTATTGTGATACGAAGAGATGATCCTCTCATTCACCTAAAAGAGGTGCACATTGAGCCAGAAAGCTCGTGTTCCTTTTGCTAGAGGTTAATGATATTCATAAGGCTGCCAGGAAGAAGAAAAACAGCCGACCACGCCCTACTTTACCCAAGTTCCATAAGAGGGTCAACACACAGCCGTTAAAATATCGGATGGACGGGAATAGCTCAAGTAATTGGTGTTGGCAGTGGGCTGATCATGTGTCCCCCTCCATCCTGGCGAGCATGTATCTCCATATCTTACTAGGTAGGCCTGTCAGTAGCTGGCAAGTCTTTCGATGACGTGAATGCCTTTGAGATTTAGGTCTCGCGACATCCACAACCACGAGGCGTGGGGAGAACAAGTGATCGGCGGACGGAATGACGACCTGTTGTTTCAGGACGGCACCACTGTTGGGAGTTCAATCGCCCATACTCTCCGTCCAGCCCTTGAGACTGAGAACCATATCTGTTTCAAGCTGCCGTGCGCTGTAGCCGTGGCATGCCACGTCGGCAGCTCTAGTCCCGAAGCGTCCCTCGAGAGCCGGGGAAGGTGTGTCGGTCCTGTGGGCTCCGAAAGCCTGTCAACAAGAGGGCGAAGGGTGGGTTCCGCGGAAGTTTCAGCCTCGTGGATAAATTGACGTCGGGGGATGGCGGAGAGCGACAATGACGTCATGAGTTTCCCTGTGTGGCTGGTCTCTCCGCTCCTCTGACGGCATCCTGGACCCACCACCCATGCAATTCAATAGCAATATGCGATGGCCATGGCGATGGGGTGGCCTTCGCGTGCATGCATGCGTCCCTAGCGCGACTGACCTCCCGTGGACGGAACCGACCAGAATGTCGTCGGGGGCTTGCAGTATTCGTCCGTCATCGCCTCGGCAATTCTGCTGAGGACTTTGCGCAAAGCACAGACTGTGCGTACACCCTCAGCATTACCTCGTCGTGGCATGGTCCGTCGTCTCACACTCACCCCCAGGCTCTGCGGGGCATCACGAGCCACCTGTCATCTGTGGGGCTTCAGCAAACAAAACTCCATTGAGGCTTTGATCGACATTGAAGCCTTCGCTTGAGGCACCAGACTCGCCCTTGCTGCAACTGTAGACGTGGGCGAAGCACAGGAGGCCTGATCGTCTCGGTTGCGTGTGTCGACCGTGACAAAACCAATCCTACCTTCAGTCTCGTGGACTGTTAAGGGAAATCCAGGCCCTGGTAGGATAGAAGCCGTAGAAAGCTCCGTCCAAATGCCGTACTGGTAATCTGCAGTTCACAAGCAGGCGTTAACGATACCAGCCACAGTCTCGAAATGTCAACCCTACAAAGCCCTTAACCACATGGTTCGTGATTGGATTAAGAAAGATCGGCGTCTGAATTGGATGACCATCCCCTATGTCTCATACGAGACCAATTCCTTCCTTAAACGAGGTGGGGAGCCTTACCGGCCGGACCAAGCTCTCCAAATTTTCTTTGTCGCGGGGTGTTCAGCCCTCACGAACCTGTCATCTTGAAATCTTGAAATGACGTAGGGCCCCATTTCAAGAGGACCGGTGAGGTGATCGGATTAATGCACCTGTGCCGCGAAAGGACATCATGCTAGGCCCTCCGGTGAGGGACCCATGATTCAGGTTGAGGGACCCATCAATCTGCATCCTGTACCCGGCGACTAAAAGTGAAGAATTGGGATTTGGCTCGCATTCTGCTCTCAGGAGGGGTAGATAGCTCATGCACAAGCCTCCCCGCGGCACTGTCCGTTGACAAAGCTCCTCGTACTACGCTCAACTTGGCCCGCTGGCGCCAGGCTGTTATTTTTTATATGGGCCTGGATCTGACTGGGGTTGAGGATTCGCTTCGAGAGGGCCACAGACGGGACTTGACAAGGTTGGCCCTGGTAGGAGGCCATTTCCACGTAGTTCATGTTATTAAGCCATCAGCTCGCATTCACGGGCCATGAATGTCGGAGACGAAAAGAGGCCTGTCATCAGCCACAGACCAGTTATTGGTGCGTGCGCCTCGCATAGTCTTGCGTGTATTGCAAAATTTTCTCTCGGATCAATGGAGTTGATCTCTTTCTCTAGTCGAAGGCAGTCCTGACCTGTGTCGATGAGTAATCATAAATGTCTTGAAAGGTGTCGTGAGAATAAGCGTGTCGTAGCAAAATCAGCCTGCAAACAATACTGTGTGAATGCAGTTTGCGCCTATGTTGAGCCTGAGGTCGATGTAATGTCAAACAGTCACTACACAGATAACTGAGTTGTTGTTAGGCTAATGCTGGTTGTGGGCGGTACATCTCTGTCCAACAGCAAACCCCTAGGCCAGCGGTTCAGTTCCTGAATGAGGACCGATCGCCCGGGAGAGTCTGCCGCTGAAAGTCATGAGCACACTTGCAAATCTTAAAATTTGGCCACCGGTGGCGGGCGAGGCAGAAGCATTCGACCGTGACAGAGACAGGAGACGTTGATGTCAAGGGTTGGGTCACGGTACAGAGGCAAATAAGCCACGCAACAGCGCAACAAGCCACAATTTTTTTTTTGGGTCGAAGTTATTCGCATGATAAAAATAAGTAAGAAACGTTGATCAGGAAGGGATCGGCGACGGGCGCATTGAGCTGGGCGTGAAAAGGGAGGACCATGTTCCCCGTCGAAATTAGATCCGAGATGTGGCTCCGTCAATCAACCGCATCCTCAGCGGTTGAGTCTTGGGAAAAGAGGAGCCTCTTGAGCCACACCCGAATTATATCGGCCGCTAGAGGAATGGGGTGGAATTGTCGCTGTCTACTTGTGCCTGAGCTCCGGGCAGAGAGCGGTCTGGGGGACACGTACGTAAGTGTACGGGCATAGTATGCGCATGCAAAGCACCACATGGCCATTCTTGCTCGGGCGCAGATGGTGAAGATCACAGACTTGGCGCAGGAGAGCAAGACCGTGCCGGGGGCTAAGTGGTAGTGGATGGTGTGGCGTCGAACAGACGTGGGGCGCTTGGGGTTCTGGTAGGTGCTTGATGTGGTTCTCACTGCGCGTCTCCAAACGGAGCCGGGCCAGGCTGGATGGGGCCAAGCGGTGCGGCACATGGTCTGATTCTGACGACTTCGACTTGGTGATAAGGGCGAGTGAGCTGGGTGGTCTTGGAGGCGGACAACAGTGCTTTCCCTGGCGCGTATAGGCTCCAAACGGAGGCGAGCCGATGGCAAGAGGTAAATTTGCACAGCCACCCGGGAATGAAATCTGACCTGAGGATCCCCCGTGGACCCCCTCTGAGTGGTACTGTGCTTCTATAGGGTTCCCGGCTTGGAGCCGGCTTGGGTCATGAGTGGATTGGCCGTCCATGTACTGTACGAAGTACTGTGAGCTCTGAAGGGTTGTCAAGCATCCCATCCACTGACACCTGGAGAAGGCCACTGACGGCTAAAGTCTCGCCATGAAATGACACGGTGAATGGAACAGCAGCCCTTGTCAGGTGGCCGGTCCCGAAAGGGAAGGCTTGGGGAGAAGGTTCCTTGTCGCTCCGTGGGTGCAGACGGACCTCCTGGCGGGCGTTCCCATCCCATTAGGCCGCCGAGTCCTTGGCTTCATAGCACAGTTGATGGGCCAATGGGCGCGAGGGTATGTCAGAGTCCCTGTGACGGCAGAGTCTACGCAACGAGCGGGAAGCGGGAGACAAGTGTCGCGCCGTTGCCAGACGTTGTTGTAAGTGACATGGTCATTGGTGGACTACCTAGAGAATGGATCTGTTGCTGGATTTTTTTTTTGGTGTCCATTCCGTCGGTAGAACAGAAGCCAGTCGCACGCTCAACCCGTCCGAGACAGCATTAACTAGGAGCCATGCCGCGTGGTGGGTATCGGTATTGTGTCGTCGGGCGCCTAATGACGGCAGAGTCGAGGTTGGGCTAGAGAGTCGATGACACGGGAAAGATCCGATCCAGCGCCCATGTAGTGAATCGCAGCGGGCTCGGGGCCTCCACCTCCCGCGACATTGGTGGACAGATGGCGTTCCTGCGTAAGGGTGACCGCTGTAGGACCTGGAGCTGGGGGCGGCCTGGCATGTGTGATGGTAGAGGCTTTGGTGTCAGGTGGAGACGATGCTGGGGAAGCAATGGAAATGACCAGGTGTGGAAATTTAGTACGTGGTCCGGGGTTTGAGGGCCCCGTGGGCCGGTGGTACCTTCGGTCCTTCACTGGAACTCAGCGCCCACAGCGCTGTAAATGGCGGCCATGGGGATGTACCGCGAATTTGGGAGTCGCTGGGTGGTTTGGTGTGCTGGCACCCGCTCGCTAGAGGACCAGAGGAATGGAGTCACATCCGTTCTTCCTTCCCTCGCGGGCAAGCTCCCCGATACCTTCATGGACTTCAGGCGGGGAAGGTGCCGGTTGGGGGGTGAGGGGGCGTCATCGTAACCACCGGAGGCGAAGGACCGGTGTTCCCTTGTCCCTCACTAACAATTTTGATATCCAGGAGCCTCTCTGTCTCTCCACTCGACACTCTCTCCACTTCATGGGTGACAGGGATCTTCAGAGAGGCCGAAGAAGGCCAGGGACCCCTGTGGGAGGATCCATGTCCGTCACCTCCATCCCCGCAGGCTCCAGCTCCCCGGAGCGTGTTGGTATTCCAGCACCGTCGAGAACACTCCATCCCAACAACCGATTGCAAGGCTGGTTCTGGTTCTGTCAATGACCGCAGTGCACAAGATTGCAGATGGCACTCCAGTATCTTGGCTCCGACATCCCCGTTGACGAATGCCACCTCCCTCGCCTATAATACCCGGGTAATATACCCTCTGCTCTGGGCACCCAAACGCCAGACAGGCTAGAGCCATACCAGTAACCAGACCAAGCCATTTCGTCCGAGGGTACCAGAGCCGATGGCATCCCCAAACGCTCACTACGCACAAGACTACGGCCGAGCTATTATCGCCCTTCTTATTGACACACCCTTACAGAGTTTCCCCAGTGTCAACTGTTCTCTACCACCGACGGAACGCTCCTCCACTGCTTGTTGACGGCGCGGAGCTGCTGCACAACACACACCACGGTACGTACCTTGTGGCTCACCCGTCACCCGTTTCATTTCATCACCGACCGTGCCATCGGTTGGGGCACTCGCAAACTCCCCGTCTTCACCTGTCAGAACTGCTCACTCTCTTGTTCGATCTAGGCCAGTTCATCGGAGTATCTACTAGGCAAGCCATCTGGCGGGACAGAGCCGCTTTGGTGGTGCAAGATACTGCAACAACCACAACACGGACGAACCCGCACATCCACTCAGCACCCACACCACCCACACCTCCCACACCAACAACACACATCCTTGACGCGATATTCTCACAATTCTCACTTGCTCGCCCACTCGCCCACTCGCCCACTCGCCCACTCTCCCTCCCACTCTTCCACCACCTGCAAGAGCTCGATCCACGCACCGCCTCCACACCCCGCCGCTTCCACGCCCCCCGGGCTTGGACCACCCCCCTCTAGTCTGCTCCGTTCACTCAGTCTAATCCAGACTGACGACAGGTCCCCACCACTCTTCCCATATACCCATCCTTACCATACTTACTACCTCGTCTGTACTACTACACCTTCGGCTTCTACGACACGTCCCTAGCCTCACCTAACCTCATCATTTCTTATTTATTATCTTACTCTCCCTGACGCTCAGAAATCTCGACTGTCCCTGCTCACTCGCTTTCCCTGGCTCATTCATTCACGACGTTCGCATCGTCACGTCAGATCGAGAACATCCCGCCTATAGCGCTTGCTCTAGTCCCTCGTCTCTCGCCCCTCGTCTGCGACGCGACGCAGCCCTCCACGCACACCCCAATTTGGGTCCGCTCTTTGGCGCAATCTATGAACAACTCCGGCGCAAACTGATCGGTCACCGTTGGACGAAGTGCGCACATACTCTAGCATCGCAACATCGCAAACCCGCAAAACCGCGTGACATCTTCGCTAGTCGGGTCGCTTCAACCCCGCTGCACTTGAGAAGCACAGGGAAGTGCTGTTATTTTGGGCTGGCCCAGCTTGCCCTCCCATCGCGACATGTTCCGTCAAAGGTAAGCAAGCTGTGTGGCCTACAGTAGCTTACGACAGGTAGCGCATCTTGTTATGTCCTACTTGGCGACTGCTTTGGGCGTTTTCTTCCTTTCCTTTCCTCTATACTGACATATTTTCCTCCACATAGGACAAGCTCGCAGAAGCCCGGTGACGACCTGCTGGCCGACTTTCGACAGCAGTTTCCTCAGGTCGCTGTCGTCAGCACCGCGACCAACGCCCCCGCAATATCACAGACCGCTACAGCCGAGAATCCCATCGCTCATGCGCTACCACTACCTGATAGGTATGTCTTTTCTGCGCCTGCCCCCGTGGCCAACTTCGCACCTCTGATGCCTGTCGGGGTACCATCTTCCCGAGGCGCAGGGCGTCGTCGTTGATGTTACTATCCATAGCTCGCTATCGCGCCATGTCAACTAGCTGGACAAACTCGCTGACTTGATTACTCTCACACAGGAGCCAGAGCATTCCCCATGATGTCTTTCGCGACCAAGACCCGACCCCTCGGGCTACAAATGAGCCATGGAGGTTCACACCGTCCCTCTTAGACCCAAACTCGCTCTCTTTTGCCAACTTCGCCAATGCGCCTCCTGGCTATTACACGCCAACCCCAGGCGGTACCAACACTCTGTTCCACTCCCAGGCCGGTGACCTCCATACCCCCACGCTGAGTTTGGGGATGGGCCTTGGGACTCCGTTGTCGATGCCAACTTCGGGGGACGGGATGCATCCTGGGCAGGGAGCCGGAGTCATGGACATATCCGGGTTCCAAGCAATACACTCGCAACAGTTCCATAACTTCAACCCCTTCATCCAAGCGCCCCCGCCTCAGCCCGCGTTTGCGCCCTCGACTTTTGTTCACCAAGACACTGGCTACGAGACCATGGATCAAGACGGTCCCCAGATGGACTCAGAGCCCCCCGAGGAGCGCATGCCATCCATGGATGCCTTTCAGAATTCAAACCCAATGATCGGACTCCAGGCACGCCCGTTTCCTGGTGCCCAGGCATCTCACCCACTTCCTGCCTCGGCAGAGAGATTCCGATTCCACTCAACTCTCAACGCGCCAACTGCCATGATCAAGCAAGCCGATGAGATTCCCATCACCTATCTCAACAAAGGACAGGCCTACTCCTTGTCCGTTACCGACACCAATGCGACGCTACCCATTGTTCCCGGCACCAAGTACCGCACATTTGTACGGGTTTCGTTTGAGGACGATCAGCAGAGGCAACGGCCTGGTGTTTGCTGGGGCCTTTGGAAGGAAGGCAGAGGAACCAACGAGGCGCATCAAAGAGGTGGAAAGCTTCAAGCCGTCGAGTATGTTGAAGCGGGACAACCTGCCGAGGGAGATGACAAGAGAACTCGTATGGAGCTTGAGTCATCTTCATTTGATGGCTTCTCAGTCACATGGACACCGGGGACGAATGGTGCCTCCGAGGTCAATATCGCAGTCCGGTTTAACTTCCTCTCCACCGACTTCAGCCATTCCAAGGGCGTCAAGGGCATTCCCGTCAGACTCTGTGCCAAAACCAGCCCAGTCTCCTCTGACGGCTTATCACCCACAGCCGATGTCAATCCCGAGATCTGCTTCTGCAAGGTCAAACTCTTCCGAGACCACGGAGCTGAACGAAAGCTCTCCAACGATGTTGCCCACGTTAAAAAGTCTATCGACAAGCTCAAGCAGCAGATTGCACAAGCCGAGAGCGGGTTAAAAGACTTTGGCAAACGGAAGCGCTCAAGTGGCGCCCCAAAGGCAGGAGATATGCAGCGACCCGGAAAGGTCATCAAGCATAAGCGGACATGGTCCATGTCCTCAGCTAGCTCCGCTGGCGGGGGACGAGTGTCAATGGAAGAAGACTTACACTTCAAACTTCAAACTCTCCAGGACATGTTCACAAGTACTCGACCTGTCAGCGTCCTGTATCTGCGAGGCGAAGAGCTTGATGATCCTGATCTACACCCAGTGTCACTTCCCGGAGATGCTTCGCCCCTTACCAAGACTGAAAGTCGCGATGGCCCGAACTGGCAGGCCAGAAGTGGACGCAGCTCCATGGCAGGCTCCATGATTTCTCCGTCGCCCAGTTCCCTCTCTCTGGCATCGCAAGCCTCTGCAGTCGGTCCTGGCGGTCAGTGGCAAAACTTCGACTCCGTCGCCGTAGGTGAAACCTCTCGCAAAGGCTCCGATCCGCCAACGAAAATCAACAAAACGGACGATGAGGGGAACCTCAGCGGATGGATAGAGGCTCTTGGTGTCGACCCTTCATATCGACCCCCGATGGAGCGAGGTCCCAAGCCTGTCGCTTGCTTCTATATCCTCCACAGCGCGCAGGAAAACGCCGAACAGCGCGGGTACCATCGTGCAATTTACTTGACGCAGCGAACTCTGAAGGACTTCAACAATCGCATAGCAGCAAAATGGGGTTTTGACTCTTCTCGAATCACGCGAACGATTCACGCAACCCAAAACGGGTTGGAGGTTGAAATGGATGATGATGTTATCCGAGAACTCAAGGAGGGTCAGGACATGACCCTTCAGATTGCAGAAGTTGAGCAGTCTCCAGGGGCGAAACGCGAGTGGGAGATGGCTGTCGACTCGAATGACGGCTCTCCTGACACGGAATTATCTGACGAGGTAGGCGGGTTTGTCTTGCGCCTCGTCTTTTAATCCTCTTTCCTTTTTTTCTTCTTGTTTTCTTCGGTATGCCCTGGCGATATGACTTGTTTGCGGCAGATGAACTTTGAGGTCTAGACTGGGACATGTACATGTTATTATGTTGGCTCCCCCAGCCTGTCGCCAGGTTGGGCTCACGATCACACACATACACGGGATGGGTTGTTTGCTTTGGGCGTTTAACGACTCTCTTCTTCAAAAGATACCACAGGTCTTTGTGAACGCTTGGGGGTGAGGGCTTGCTTTGGTTTTCTTTTCAGCTCTGTTGCTACTTCGCTTCAATACCCAAAGGAACGATGCGTTGGTTTTTTTTCTCCATCTCACTTGGTTTTACCTTGAATTGATGAGACGCTTTTCTGCACAAAGAATGGTGTTCCTGCGAATACTACTTTGCGGGTGCGGCGAGACGGGTCCTGGTTGACCGCAAGCCGCACTTGAAGGATGGTATTTATGGGAAGGATTTTTATCGGGAACAATGATGGAAGAATTTGGATACCCTTTGAGCGATGGATGAAAGGCCTATTTGGAGATTCCTTTCACATTTTTTTCCTTTCCGTTTTTCTGTTCGAGTTTTTGTGCATCATTCATCTACACATATGATGCACCGAACCTCTTCTTTTTTGTACTAGTTTATTTACCATGACACACCAACCCCGAGGCATACGACAACCGGGGCTTACGAATTAATGCGAACAGGCATGAGACGCGCATATCAGTGTGCGAAATGTCCTGTGAAAACCCAAGCGAGTATATAGGTAGCCACCTTTCTACAATACCCGTCTATCAATTTATTACAACTCAGCCAAAATGTCTCAGTGTATGCCTCTCGTGAACTTTCCTCTAGTTGTGATGGCGTAGCTCAGTTTCCTCACAAGTCGGGCAGCCTGACTGGCAGGCCTCCAACTACTTCGCGGAGGAGACTGATGGCATTCATTACGGCCCCATTGAGACAGGTTGGTCTCGATCTGAGGGCCTATCTTGGACCCTGTGTTAATTAACTGCTCCACAATACCGCCATCACTGCAGAAGACATTCGCGGCACCAGGCCATGATATTTCTATTTTGATACCCACATCATGCATACCATGTGGGTACCTAGGGTGTGTATCTACAGCCCGACCAAGTAACTCGCCACGTCAGGCTTCATCTTCTCAATGTATCTCATATCTTCAATGTTGTGATAGTGGAAAGCCGAGGAGAATAGCCCCATCCATCGCGAGCCTATAAAGTTATCGCCACCCGGCATTGAGTGCAAGCCACAGGCAATGCCGGATGAGTGTGGCGAGGTGGCTTGCGCGTCGAGCTTAGCACCAAAACCTTTAGGTGTCGACGGCTACTTCCGGAGATCCAGTGGGGGTTAGGTCGTTGGGCGTTGAGTTTGAGCAAAAGGGTGGCAAAGTCTAGTCCGGATGGATTCCGGGTGGGTTGTGTTAGATTCCCAGGGGTTGGTTGGCGAGTTGGTTAGTTTCCGTCGTGCCGAGTTCTCCCCAGCTGACACAACTTATCTTTTTAACTACTCGACAAGGCGGAAATCGTGTCGATCCTCTCGCTTCCGAGTCTCCTCTTTGGATTAAGTTTGAAACATGGGTCTCATGCTTCTTATGGCATCATCCCGTGCGTGCTGCAAGTCTGCTCGTCGCCAGCAGGAAGGGTGGCGTGTGGCTGACGCGACTAATACGGTTGTCTATCGCTTCGAAATGATACTTCTCGGCACGGAGTTGACGGCATTGACAGACTGCAAGGCTCACATGTTGCCGATCGCTTCGATCTTGAATTAGGCAGAAATATGCAACAGCCCTATGTACTTGTCCCCTGCATGAATACTCGAGGGTCCGTTCCCAATCAACGACCTTCGATTCATCAACAGTTGTTACAGCTGTCAGCCCAGCGTCACTAGCCACACTTGAGTTCGCGCCTCACTTCTCCCAGGGTGATGATCGGCGAAACGCGCAATCCGATCGACGGCATGGTCTCAACCCAGACTCATCAGCTGGGCAAGGGTCATTCAATGGCTCCGATGGGACAATCGAGACTCTGGGCCATGTGGCATGTGGCGTGGTGCCTGCGTGCGTGTGGCTCGACGAAACATATGAGCCACAGAGTGGTTGCAGATGGGCTGCCTCCTGTGGCGATGTTCGACGTTGGGCCCAGAGCCGTTTCAAGACGGTATAATCGAGTTGCGGCCGCTCACTGGCTCTGGACTTGCTGCAAGACAGGCGATCTTGTGGATCGGAGGGGGGTGTGATGTGGCCGGTGAGGGGGATCGACAAGTCTTGGGCCACAAGTCACTCTCCATCAGCGTCTAGCACCCGGCTGCTCCATTGGGCGGCATGCGTCCCGCCTGCGGAACGGTGGCCAAGATCGCCGACGGGGGGATGCCTCTTGGCACCTGGTTAGGGGTTCTAGGGTCCAGGAGCGGGACTTATCATGGTCCATGGTCCTCCTCTTGATGGGATTATGGGAAGATGCGAGACGGTCTCTGCTTTTACAAGTGTCGAGGGAGAGATGGTCTCGAGTGTTCGCTTCAACTTGACAAAGAACATGCAGCAAAGTTGTTGGCAGCCTGGAGAATCACTGCCAGTCCTTCTCTTCGGCCAATCTGCAATGCCATGCCCCTTCATGCGGAAGATCCCCATGACACGGCCAATGGCATCGACAGGTTTGGCCATCAAACTTCCTGATACGGCAATTCGATATCTACCACGAACAAACTGACTTGGGCTCGAGCTGATGTCCGTCGGGGAAAGGCCCAATGCGTTCAGGGAACATTAACGTCCATGCAAGAAAGACGTATGCTACGTCTCCGCCTCGGGGGTTCGTCACTGTTTGCTGAAGACTGCAAATAACACATTCGTGGATAGTGGCTTCTCTGAAGAAGGGAGACCGTCATGCAGTTTTTTCTGTGCGGGGAATCTCTAGATACAGAGAAACTGGTGTGAGCCTATGAGAAATGGTGGGATCTGCAAGTCGACAGGGACAATGAGATGGAGGCATTGTCCAATGGAGATGGGCTTGTCGATCTTCGAGCAATTGAGTTTGGGAGCTCAGGAAGGAATTGAGGCTTCTATGGCGGTTAATTGTGGTATTGTATAGTTCAGGCCTTCTTCCACCCGTTCTCATGTTAAGACACGTCCCGGGACAATGCTAATGGATGCATCACAGAGGAGAGCGCGACCCTTGCTAGGGCAATTCTCCCACCCAAATACTGGGCATCTCAGGGCGCTGGGCCACGCTGGCTGGACCAAGGTCACTCCGTACCATTGCACCTAATGTCCCGCACCACAGGGCTCTGGTCTGGGGTCCGCTGTTATGTCTCACTTCGTCGGCTGTCCCCCAGTAGTCCAGGGTAATACGGGTTTTGTGGTCAATCTGGCAATGCTGATGACGATCCCGGTGATCATCACGAGAAAGGAACCGCCCAGGAATCCTAGCCACGCCATCTCGACGGAAATATCGAGGATCCTAGATGGGGATAAAAACGGCTGTTAATCGTCGCCTGATGAGACTGCATGCATACCTATTTGAAGCATTTAACTAGATGCAATTGCTTACTTACAAGCGTTTGTGATAAGGCCATTCAACCTCAGGGACAGGTGATATACAGACAATCAAGACGCTCCAGCAGTTACGCTACATTGAGAGGATTTATGTTCAACAGAATACCGTCGCGGCTTGCACAAACAGCACTTCCAAGTGCCAGTATAAGTCTAAGCATGAAAACCGTCCTTTGCAGCTCCAAAGGTCTCCCCGCTGTACTCGAAACCCGCACAAGAAATTACAATACTAACCAGGCCCCATAGGTTAATCATTACTATTAGTCCATTTCCACTATAAGCGGACACTATGTTCTCTGATTTCAGATGACAAGATCGTTGGCGGCGCGAGGACCCAGTCTGGTTGAGAGACATTGGGATGTCTATGTGTTCACGTGAGCGTCCTTCTTCACATAATCAACTGCCCGCCTAGTTGGTTGATTGATTACATTTTTGAGATCTAATGTTGTCCAAAAAGAAAAGACGAGAGAAAGCCGACCAAGCCAGACCAGCCCATCGACAAACAGCACAAAAAGAAAATCTGGCCAAAAGAAAACAGAAGCGAAATGCCCCGTACTGGAATCGAACCAGTGATCTTGTCATTACTAGTGACACGCTATACCACTTAGCCAACGGGGCTTGTTTTCGCTGCTGATGAAAATGGAGTTCTAATTTGAGGCTTTAGGGGTCACCTGCGTTTCATCCACAGTGATTTGCTACCAGGTTGATTTGGTGGGGCGGGCAGTCCACGTACCAAATGCAACGGCGATGGAATGTACAAGCACAGTAGATTGGGTCGTTAATGGGGGTGGGCATGTCTCGATAATGGCCGTCTCGATTGAACAGAACGCTATTGACGATCCAATCCGGGTCGAGTCTTGGGAGAGATGGTGAACTTAACAGGACGAGATGAATTGGATTGGGTCCCAGAAGCATCCATCTAGGTCCGCGACTTGTAAGCTGTCACGCTTGCAGAATTCACCGGCGTGTAATATGTAGCCGGGGCAGGGATGGATAGCTGCGAGCGTTGGTTAAGGATGCGTCCTGAGTGAATAATCATGTTGCTGATCCCGACGGAGGGTCTAGATGGAAGTCTATTCGACGGCCTTATCCAGCAGCTCCCGGATTGTTTTCGCAAACTCCTCGCCGTCTCCCTTGATATCCGCCAGGACGACCGTCTTGTCGCGTGACTTCAAGCCGTGCGTCAGCTGCAGCCTCGACTTGGGAATGCCGAGAACAGAGCTGAGGACCTGGACGACGGCCTTGTTGGCCTCGCCCTCCCTGGCCTGAGCGGCGACGCACAGCTCAATGACATCGTCCGTGACGGCAAGGACGCCCTCGCGATTCTTGCTGGCGCCGGGCTTGACGTGGAGCTGCAGGTGAAGGCTGCCCAAGGGGGACTTTTTGGTCCCGGTGACGAAGCGGATGGCGGCGCTAGACGACGCCATGGCAATGGCCCATGCCCTGGTCCCCAGGTTCCCAAAGGTTGATGGATGCAAAGTTGGCGCAAAAGGTTGGCGCAAAGGCTGTAGAGATGCGTCAGGCGGAATATCTATTGTGAGGGGTAATGTCCGTTTGGATGACCATTACATCCCGTTGCCCGAGACCTGCAGCTTTATTGGCACTCGTGTCCCCGTCTGATTGTTTTCTTGGTGCGTGGAGCAAGAGCTTGACTGTTGACCATCAATCACTCCGCGAGCTGGAGTCGTCTGAGGTTCGCTTGTTCAGTCTCCGGCTTAGAGGGAGGCATTGGGATTGAGCTCCGCTGGAAAATGCGGCGTCTGTCGCCTATAAACGCGCTGAAGCCTCAGGCCAGCAGCGCCAGTTGCAGCGCCCGTGGGGGGAGGAGCAGCTTGGGCCTCGCGCTGTGCCGGCAGGCGCCTGTGGTGGCCCTGCCCCACCGACGCAGCAGCCGTTCGTCGATGATTCTCCAGCACAGTCGGCATCAAACAGCAAAGCTGCCACTTTTTGTTACACAAACACCAATCTCAACAGCAACAAATCCACCGCCCACATCGACGTCAAAATCGACTGCGAAATCAGCGTCCTCTCCGCAGCCGCCTTGCTGCCTGCTCGCAGCCTCCACTCGCCTTCGCAGCCCCAGCGGCGTGTCGAGCGCCATGGCTTCGGCCTACAGCGCGCTCCATGGCGCCGCCGCGGCCTCCAACTTCACCGTTACGGCCTTGGGCCGCTGGTCTGTCCTGAATGGCACGCTACCTGCCGTCGATGAAATCAAGTCGCTCCATGTGTACGACTTTGACAATACGCGTGAGTGCTACCTGCTGTTCGGCCGACTTTGCGCCTCAGGCGTGGTCGCTCACCCTGATGCCCATGCTGATTCCATCCGCAGTGTTCAAGACGCCGCTCCCGAACCCGTCGCTTTGGAACGGCCCCACGATTGGAACCCTATCGAGCCAGGATGTATTCGTCAATGGTGGCTGGTGGCACGACAACCGAATTCTTGCTGCGACCGGCGAGGGCGCCGACAAGGAGGAACAACGCGCCTGGGAGGGATGGTGGAATGAAAAGGTCGTTGAGCTCGTCAGGCTGAGCATCAAGCAAAAGGATGCCCTGTGTGTCCTCCTGACCGGCCGCTCTGAGAAGGGCTTCGCCGATCTGGTCCGGAAGATGGTCAAAGCCAAGGACCTCGACTTTGACATGGTCGGCCTGAAGCCCCGGGTCAGCCCCTCAAATCAGCGATTCCAGAGCACCATGCACTTCAAGCAACTATTCCTCGAGGCTCTGATGGAGACATACAAGAACGCAGAGGATATACGGGTGTACGAGGATCGGCCCAAGCACACCAAGGGCTTCCGTGACTTCTTCGCCGAGTACAACCGGAGACAGAACGCCATGCCCACCCGAGGCCCATTGACGGCAGAAGTGGTTCAGGTCGCCGACACTTCAACTACTCTGGACCCCGTGGTTGAGGTCGCTGAGGTCCAACACATGATCAACATCCACAATGACATGGTGACCAAGCAACCCTCATCACACAAACGCCAGAACAAGCTCAGGATTAAGAAGACTGTCTTCTTCACGGGCTACATGATCACCCCTGAGGATACCAAGAAGCTCATCAAACTTGCCCAAATACCTCCAAACTTGCCGCAGAATGAGCTCAAATACCACGGAAACAATATTCTCATATGTCCTCGTCCTTGTCCCGCTAGTATTCTGGAAAAGGTCGGCGGCATGAACAGCAAGATGAAGTGGGAAGTGACCGGCACAGCTTGCTTTGAGAATAGCATCTGGGCTGCCTGCCTGCGACCAGTACCTGCAACTGCCAAGTTCCACACGGACAACCCCAGCCCCCTTGTGGTGTTGGCGCTGAGGAAGGGAGCTCGGCCCATTGATGCTGGCAAGATACAAAACTGGCAACCTCTTCCAGCTGATAAATCATTTGTGTTCGAGACTGTTGTTGGCGAAAAGGTCATTCTCCGCATCGAGGCCGAGGACCCTCGAGAAGATGCTTATGAGAGCCTATTCGCTAACAAGTCGTCTAAGCGGAAACACAATGGCGAAGACGAGTGGAACCAACGAAACAACCACGGCCACTATGCTGGTCGAAACGAGTCCAGAGGCTTTCACACTGGCGGCCGCGGCGGCTCAGGTCAAGGACGAGGTCGTGGCGGCAACGCCAATCGAGGATTCCGGAATGCCTCCAGGGGTAACGGCAAGGGCGGCCGTGGACGAGGAGGCGGCTTCAACTATCGATCCCTCGACGATGTCGAGCCCAGAAACCAGCAAGGTGGCTATGGTCCTCAGGTTGATTATGACGATGCCTACCAGCCACCAACCCAATCCCAAGCTCCGCCGTCTGCTCCGACAGGTCCCAGTCAGGGATGGAATGCCCAGCCTCCCCGGGGCCCATCAGGTCAGCAGGGACGACCCATGGGCGGATATGGGGGCAACAACAGCTCAGACCTGCAGAATTACTATTAGCGGTAGTATACACCCTCTTAAGGGGGGTCTTTTTTCACTCCTGATTTTTGGGAGCATACAATACTTGGTCGTCGTTTGATCACGACTCGCAATGAATGGAAGGCTTGACAAGGGTTTCGCATCATCTCGATCCGGTATCATGTGGTTAGGCGGAGGATTCATTCAGGGGTGGTGTCTTACACAATCTAGGGTTCGTGGAGTAACCCGGCGGTAATGGGCGAGGCGTCTAGGGAATAGTGAAAATGATACCTAACGGAAATGCGAAAGGATACTTGCACTCTGGGCCGTCTGGCAAAGCACAGCTGTACATACTGTTCAAATATGGGGATCCAGTGATTGTTTCGTCGTGGGCTTCCCACAATTTCTTTTTTATCTAAGCCCATCTCTATCTACCAATACAGACAGAGAACCTTGGGAAGCGTGTGACACGTCTATTCATCATCGCTGTCATCCTCGTCGTCCTCCTCCTCGGCATTCTCGAGCCACTCAACCAACACGCGACACTTGTCTTTGAGGGTAACCATACCTTCTCCATCTGCGGCGCGCTCGTCTCCCCACCAGCCCAGGATGCCCTCCTCCTCAAGGATATCGAGGGCGTAGAGCTGCTGAAGGAGGGCGGCGAGCAGGATGCCCACACGCGACTGTTCGGGGCCCTTGGCGTGTAGCAAGCCCTTCTGCAGCGCAAGAATGAACTCGACCTGCTCTGGCTCACCGCCGCCGACACCGACCTCGTCGACGAACTTGGTGGCGCCATTGCTGGCCGTGAGCGCCTTCTCGGCAGCCTTGCTGGGCTCGAGGGGCCCGTACTCAGGGGTGAGCAGCTCGGCAGCGCGGCGGGCAAAGGCAACGGCGACGGCGCGGCGCATCATAGAATCAGAGGCGTCGTTGGCGAGGCGCAGGCCCATGAACTCGAGCTTGGCCGAGTCGAAGTCGCCCGAGTCGGCGCGCAGGGCGTCGAGCAGGCCGTGGACGGCGTCGTTGTGGAAGGAAAGCTTCTCGCCGGCCTCGTCGGAAGCGAATGAGGAGAGGCGGGAGCGGGTGGAGGCGTCGGCGTCGATGGAGTGGGCGACCTGATCGTAGTCGTCGTCAGATACTTCTGATGAGAGGGTCGAGACGGACGAGGTGGAGATGTTGAACTCGGCGATCGAGTAGATCAGCGACTTCTGGAGAATAGCCGGGTCTTCGTCGTCCTCGTCCTCGTCCTCTGGGTTGGCCAAGGGCGCGGCGTTGGTGGCGGCGCCGAGCAGGTCGGTATCGGGGGTTACGGGAGAGCCATCGACGGTTACGGGGGAGATAATGGCATTCTTAGACAGCAAGGTTCCTTCGCCGATCTGGACGCCGAACGAGATGAGCGTGCCAGTGGGGATGGTGCTGTTCTTTCCGATTGTAGAAGAGTCGGCCACAATGGAGCGAGTTATCCTGGTGCCATCCTCGATTGTAGCATCGCTCCAAATATAGCAGTCCTCCAAAACGACGTTGGCTCCAATCTTACAGTCTCTCCCAATAATGCTGTTGGAGACCTTGCTTGCGGATCCGATAGTGCTGTTACGTCCAATGATCGAGTTCGAGATCTTGGCGTCATTGGCGTGGAACACGCCGTCTTCTACCACCACACCGTTGATGTTGCGTTGGTAAGTCTGCTTCGGCACAACATTACACTCGGGGATAAAGGGGTACGTCCATCGGCTCAGGACATCGCGGCTGATGGCGTCGTACATCTGCAGGTTGCTAGCCCGGGCGGCATATCCCTCGTCGAAGATCTCCGCATATATCATCTTGCCATTGAGCTCCCAGTCCTTTAGCACACCGTGCAAGAAATTCCTTCGCGGTAGCTCATAGTCGAAGCTTTCCGACCATAGCGCTAGAACCTCAGGGGTACAGATGTCGATCTGCGCATCGATGAGATCGGATCGGATCTCGAACTCGGTAGAAAGCTCGTCTACCACCGCGGGGTCCAATGACATGTATCGATCGCTGTTGAGGGGGCTCATCTCGTCGTAGTGCAAGCATCGCTGGGTCTTGGTGTCCACCACGAAGATGGGAGTAATTCCGTTCGTCTTTGTTCGGTGCTCCTCCTGTCCTCCGCTTCGCAGAACCACTGTCATGATGTTGGCCGCGCTCGTCTCCCTTCGCTTGCGGTGCGCCGCCAAAGCGCCATCGAGCATAATATTGGAGACAAGATCGCCGTGGACCAGAATGAAGTCCCCATCGACCAATGATCGCTTGTCCATATCGCGAAGGACATCACCAACGGATCGTGCGTCGGAAACTCGGACGAACTGCAAGACGGAAAATGGACATGTGCGCGACGCGGTTGACCACCGTGAGCGGCTAATGTAATCTTCGACTTGGTCGGTGTGAGCTCCACAGTAGATGTACACTTCGTTGACGCCATTCATGGCCAGGAACTCGAGGGTATATTCGATGAGGGGAGTATTGGCGAGGGGCAAGAGACACTAAATATGGCGTTAGCATGTACAGGGGCACTTGGACGTCAACTCGGGGTCTCACTCGTGGCTTCTCTGTCGTAAAGGGTCGGTATCTATCTTGGAATGAGTCGGCGAGGACCTGTGACGCATTGTGAGCATGCGCTGCCTTCAGCCTATCAGGTACCCCGCGATGGCACCTACAACCGCCTGCAGAACATCCTCGCTCTTGCTCTCGGCGCCCGCCTTGGCGGACTTCTTGCCCTTGCTGTTCCCTTTGTGCGACATCGCCTAGAAATGGGAGGTGGTGCGTTGAGGCAGACCGATATGTGGATTTTGGTGGTGTGGGCTTGGACGACGTTGGGTCAGGCCAAAATTCTGGCCTGTGACTCAATTGCAGCATGCACGGGAAATTTCTCACCGCGGTGAGGGTTCGGTGAAGCTCGGTGTATGGCGGGGTGCTTCATGACTAAGGCGACCCGGGCGCGGGAGGGAAAAGCAGGTATTAGACTACAGTGTGCGAGCTACTTACCCTATATGGAGCTGTGGAGACAACCAGAGCGGCTAGGTTGGTAGACTTTATGCAGCATTCCTGATGGGCACTCACGCAGCAAAGCTGGTCTTGTGCAACCCGATTATATAATCGGGATGATAGGTCGTGGCTGTTGTACAGCATGCAGTGGAGAGCGAGCGATCTACAAATCCGGCCGCGGATGTGGGGGGATCCGAAGTGATTCCATGCTTGATGGGTTGATCATGTGTAAGTCAACCTGTCACCGCCCGTTGACGGTACGCCGTCGGCTTTCCGCCCCAGCCGCGTGGCAGCCAAATGATCCGGAATTTTGATAGACATCAGCAGTGCGCCTACAGAGCAGCCGTCTCTGCCGGAAGCCCACTCAGGGCGCCGCAGGCCCAATTGTGGGATCAGCCATGCTTTTGCCGTGGCTTTCGCCGGCGAGTCCGGTGACTGGCCTTGAGCTTTCCTCACATCAGCTGTTTGCTTTTTGCAACATGCGTCTGAGCCTCTGAGGCAGTATTTGGCGAAGGGTGGGTGGTGTTGGGACACACTGGATAGACCTGACTGGCTCGAGGGCTTCGAGGGTCTCGGGGAGCTGGAATTGTCTGACCTTAAACGACATTTGTTCACAGCCGATGTTCCGGCGACAGCATTTGCAAGACGGGTGTCTCGAGGCGCAGCTTCGCATCTGACACTGGGCGACATTGGCTGAGACCCAAAGGGCAACGCGTGGCCGGGCATTGCACCAGCGAGGAATGGCTGACGTCCTCGATTGAGACCGAGCTTGTGCACTCTCGGAATCACATCATTTTCGTCTCGTCGCTTTCGCGTCAGACCCGCCTTTAACATAGGAATTTAACATAGGAAACCAAAGGCTGTCGGCAGATGCTTATCAGGGATAGAGCAGATTACCTACTGCGTAGTACGGGCACAACCTAGACATGTTGAGCGATGTTAGTGCTCCCAGTTCCGTATCGCGAAATTGAATCGCCAACCAGTTCGTGTTGGTCGTTGGCTACCCTGCACACCTTCCCAAAGCGCGCAAGGAAGACAGTGCGAGCACATGTTGACCCATGCGCGCCTCAGCCAGCCACGCACCGTATACCTACCTCCCTGCTTCCGTCCTCTCTCTTTTCCTTCCAAGTGACTACCATCGAAAAAAAACCCTGACACTCATCAGCCCTTCAGCTTTTATCCCCATTCACACGTGGACAACTCCCATATCCAGGCCCTACGTGGCCAAGCGCTCCCTCACAGTGCACGGTGACAACCCACAGCTGCACGTTCGGTCCCGGCCCCCTGGGCAGCAGAAAAAGGGCTGGCGAGTAGCCCTCCCGAGTGTGTGTGTCCCGACCCGCCAGCGGTTTGCGAGGAGCAGTTTTCGACCGTAGCTTTGGGCTAGGAAGACGCCACACCCTTGTCAGCGCTACCGCCGCGACGTATCAATGTTTCTCACCTCAGCCTGGTCGATCACTCCTCCGGCCGGCTAGATCCGCGGCGTGAGATCCGGAATCCGGCTTGGTACCGCACTGCAGTGCTGCACCCGGCACTCTCCCCAGGACGAACGCGGCAGTGTGAGCCATTATGAACTCCAAGACAAAGCGGCCTGTTATCTGCATGTCGATTCATCGAACCTAATTTGGGCTGTCAATGATGACTCCATCATAGCCCAAATGAGACCAGGCAAGCAGCTCCTCGCCCGGCATGACCATCCCAATTCAACTAGTGCCGAGCCAAAAGGTTTGTTGACCGAGTAGGGCGGTGCTTCTTGTTGGCCCAGCTAGTTTTTCCTTTCCCCCCTAACGCCTAAATGCTCTCCTTGATAGGTATGTACACGGGCGACAATGTTGGGTGGCAGCGACCCTGGCGGGAGAGGACAAGCCGCATTCTCGAAGCAGATCCTTGATTCAACCCGACGGCTGGTGGTCTCACCACGGCAGGTAACCGAACTTTACAGTCTGTGGTAAGATCCAATGTGAAATAAAAAAGCAAAATGGTCATTGGTCCAATCCATGGGATATGATCGTGCATAGTACGGAGTACATGGTATGATTGAAGAGAAAGAAAAAAAAACCTCCCCATGGTGGTACCGCAGGGATTAGGGGTTGATCTTGCTATGGAGTAGGGACACACGCCATCGAACTGCCGGCTTGGGCCTGACGGAGGTGATTGGATCTACGCACTAAATTGCCAGGCAGGTCTGCAAACAGGGCACCGTGTCCCAGGGACGGAGAAACGGGGGGGGACCAAACCGCTGGGTCTGGTTCTCGGGAGTAGGATGCTACTCTTGTTGCGCATCGATAAAGGCAGGGGAAATTGGACAACATTCCACTCCGGTTGATTGGATTCCCTGCCAGGAACGTGGCTTTGTGAGTCCATGAGCAGCCAGTGCTGTCGCTTAGGCCGCCCTCGCATTAAACGGACCTGATCCTGGGAACGCGTCGTGCCGGGTAGGGCCCGCCGCCTGCATCGGTCTCCCTGCATGGCGTAGGGCAGGAGGTGGACTGACTGCTAACTACGGATAGGAACAACTGGTAGAACACGGATGGTGAAGGCGGATACGACAAAGTATGCCGACTCCTCGCGGGGAGAAGAGGAAGGGAGGAGAAGAGTCCTTCGAATAAGGAGACCGGGCGATGAGTGTCCGTCGCTCGTTGGGCAAGATTACACGAGCAAAGCAACGGCAACAGCACCCAGAACAGTACAGGGCAGGATGCCGAAAGCATTCGGAGGAGGGGACCGGGCGGGATGAGACTAGGAGCGAAAAACGGGAGATGGGAAGATTGTCTGACTTCCGGACGGGCACGCCGCCGCGACTCGACGGCAATCCCCAAGTCCCAACAACCTGCGATTGGGGACTGCAGCAGCTGCGACTGGGGGACCTCGTAATTACCTTAAACCAATCCCTAATCGGCGGTACCCAAGAGCTGGGTGGCTACGGTGCGTGATGGCCCCACGCCACACAGTCGAGTCCGGGGCGATCTTGACCAGGCCGGCCAATGACGGAAGACGACAAGCGGTGCCATGGCCAAGAGAACCCCGTCGCGGCGACACCCCCCCACGGCCGCCAAACTTCTTTTCGCAATAGCGCTTCATTCCCACCGCGATCGTTCTGGGGCTAGTCCCCCCCTGGAAGTCCCCCCTCTGGCGCCCGAGACTCAAGCTTTTTCCTTCTTCCTGGGCGTGCGGCCGTGGGCGCCCAGCGCTGGATCATCTGGATTATGGCGCGGGCCCGGCTGGTGCTCCTGTCCCGGGCCCCCCTGCCCTGTCCGAGCCAGTCCCAGGACGGAGGGCTGGAGGGCTGGAGGGTTGGAGGACTGTCGTCTGGGCGAAGTAGGGAGCATGTACCGAGTACGGGCGGAGTGGAGCATCAGACTGATCAGAAAGCTGTCTGGCCTGGTCCGATGTGCGCTATCCTGCGTGTCTTGGCCTATCCCCGGAGGGCACGGTACAGCTGGAGTACCCTACCGTCCGTCGTACTACTCCGTGGAGTCCATCCCCAGCACACGCTACCGCTGGTGGGTAAGCCTGTCAAGCACAACACGGCGGCCTGTGCTGTG
>JAANBB010000198.1:0-68754 GCA_014621425.1 Cylindrodendrum hubeiense | reverse complement strand
TATTCTCGGTGGGCGAGTGGGTTAGTGGGTTAGTGCATCTCGGTCGCAGCAGCAGCGCAGTAGCACCGGCCATGCCAGAAACAAGGCAGAAAAGCGAAGAGGCCCATCGCAGGCCTGGCCAACGGCTTGGTCCTCGCTCAACCCTCAACATCTCTCGTCTCCTACTTTCTACCGCCCGTCGACCCTGGTTCTGCTCTTCTTGCTTCTTGAACCTATTCGTATTGTGCTTTATTTCTTGGACCGCTCCCCGCTGCACAGATTATACATCGCCGGCGAATCCGCGTCGTCGTCATCGCATCGTATCCGTACCGACCTCGAATCCGCCGTCCACCGTCCACCCACATGCCGTCGTAAACAGGATCCCGCCTCGAATCCTCCTCCTCCCTCCTCCTCCTTCACCACCCCGATCTGCCTCGACCTCACAATGGACTACGACCTATACGCGAGGAGCGGCGTCTCCACGGGCGACTCGGACGACCGTCCATCATGGTACAAAGCTGTCGGCATTGGCCTGGCCATCGGATCCGGTCTCTTTATCGGCGTCTCGTTCGTCATGAAAAAGGTCGGCCTCCTGCGCGCCAACGAAAAGTACCATGAAGTCGCCGGCGAGGGCTATGGATACCTCAAGAACGGTTACTGGTGGGGCGGCATGACTCTCATGATTATCGGCGAGATCTGCAACTTTGTCGCCTACGCCTTTACAGACGCCATCCTCGTTACACCTCTCGGCGCCCTGTCTGTCGTTATTACCACCGTCCTGTCCGCCATCTTCCTCAAGGAGCGCCTGAGCATGGTCGGCAAGGTTGCCTGCTTCCTCTGTGTCGTCGGCTCCGTCGTCATCGTCATGAATGCGCCACATACCTCGTCAGTCTCTGATATCCAAGAGATGCAGAAATACGTCATCGCCCCGGGCTTCCTCTCCTACGCCGGTGTCATTATCCTCGGTTCCATTGCTACTGCCTGGTATGCCGGCCCCAGATGGGGCAACAAGAACATGCTCGTCTACATCTCCATCTGTAGCTGGGTTGGCGGCTTGAGCGTCGTCTCGACTCAGGGCTTGGGCGCCGCCATCATCGCCTGGATCGGCGGAAAGCCCCAGTACAAGGAGTGGTTCTTCTGGATCCTGTTCGTCTTCGTCATTGGGACACTACTAACAGAGATCATCTACCTCAATGTAGGATCACACAGCTCTTATCCTAAGATGCAATTGCTAACCCTTGTTGTAGAAAGCTCTCAACATCTACAATGCCGCCCTCGTAACACCCACCTATTACGTCTACTTCACCAGTACTACCATTATCACATCCGCCATCTTATTCCAGGGCTTCAAGGGCACGGTCTCGTCCATTGTCACAGTTGTCCTGGGTTTCTTAACTATATGTTCAGGGGTGGTATTATTACAGCTCTCAAAATCCGCAAAAGACGTACCAGATGCCGCGGTCTTCAGCGGCGATCTGGACCAGATTCAAACCATTGCCGAACAAGAACAGCCAGAGTCGGAACCGAAGGCCGATGCGATTCGCGGAGCCGCCGCTATTGTGCGCCAGATCTCCCAGAGACGGATGAGAATGCAGGCCGATGAGCTGAAGCGAATGCATGAGGAGAAGATGATGATGGAATCCATGGACCCTATCAGCGAGGATGGACACCCCCAGTGGGAGTTCGACGGCCTGAGACGAAGGAGGACTATGACAATGAGAAGCCACACCCGCTCCGAAATTCCGGGAACTCCGCCACCACTTCCCCACTACGTTCCACCACGTACACCACGCACTCCCCTGGCTCATCCGCCGCTGGGGATGTCGCATTTCCCGGAAGACGACGCTGACTATGAGGACAATGACCGAAGCACCATCTTCTCGAGCATCGCAGGTACGATTCGAGGTCGGGTTAGAGGCCACACCAACGCATCCTCCCTACTGCCATATGACGAAGTCCCCGACAGCAAGGCCCGCCATAGCCCCATGCACCCCTTGCCCCTGACGGAGATTACGGCGCCTCAGCAAAAGCCAGATGACGAATCCGACGCCTACTACGGCCCTACTCGGGCACACGTCTTCGACCGCGAGGATACCGAGTACCACGGTGTATCTGACAGCGGTCAGAGTCTCGCTCCGACACCACCGCCGCACGGTACCAGACGTCAGTTCTCATTCCACAACCCCTTCCGACGACCTCCCTCATCTCGCATCGAGGAGCCAACTGAAGAAGAACGTGTGGGATTAGTCAAGGAGGACGAAATTATACGCCCGGGCAACCGCCCGAGCAACCGCGGCGCCGGTAGAGAGCCCCCCTCTGGGCCGCCGTCCCCGTAAGGTCATGGCTCGGAGTGCAGTATATATCGGGGAAAACATGCATCTGTATGGTGTTGCAGGCGTTTTTATGGGTTATTTTTCTTGATTGGAAAGGGACAACGGTTACATGACGATTGTATAGTGTCACGGCCCTACCTACGACATAGACTCTTTGGTGGATAAAGCACACGCTCATGACTGAGTGGAGGTGTATGTGTATAACGAGGTGCTGCAGACGGCGAAATCTGGCGGGCATGATGGGGGTAGCAACGCGACATGAATCAAAATTAGTTTATCTCGTCACATTTATCGACTTCAGTGCGCACTTGTCATGATACACTTTCACCTGTGATAGATTATAGGATTTGGTCTTCCCACCTTATAGACTGGTGGAATCAATGGGTCCTAAAACGCCCATCAGCACCATACCCAAGGTCTCTTAGATCGACCATCATATATTTATCTGGTGTCTCATTGTCAAAATCCAGCAAATCATTCGTGGTCCAAACTCCGCGCCATGCAGGAAAGGCAAAAGAAGCGCCCGGTGCGACCGCCATGCTATGTGCTCGTTTGTCCGTAAACTCCAAATAGCAAAACCCAAACTATTTCTCAAGACGCACACCCCCCTGTCTCGTATCCAACCTTATTCTCTCTCCGGCGTCTGTGGTGTTCACCAGTCAACAGCCCACCCGTTCTCCTCAAGGAATTCCTCGCACGCCTGCTTCAGTGCCAAGTTCGGCCGCAGCTCCGACGGGAGGAGCGGCTCGCGCGTGAGGGGGTCGCTGGGGTGGCGGCGGAGGTGCTCCATGATGGAGGCGCGCTCGTAGGATTTTCCCGTTTTGGTCTGCGGCCGTGTTAGTCGACTCGGCAGATGTTAGCAGGGCAGATTGACTTACCACGACGGGATCGACCAGAATGCAGAAGCTAATGTCGTCGATGGCCCACTCCGGAACTTCCCTCCGCTTCTCGGAATTCTCCCTCGCCCGCTCAAAGATGTTCCGCATGTGCGTAGCCTTGGCATCCGCCTCCTCCTCAATCTCCTTCTGCTCAATATCGTCCATCGCATCCGCTATATCGTTGCGCTTCTCGTTCTCGAGCAGAGTCAGCACCTCGTTCTCCAGCTGCCGCGTCTCTCGCACGCGGCGGCGCTCGCGCTCGTCCCACCGGTCCTTCTTGCACTTGAGCACCAGGGCGGTGACGGCGGCTAGCGACTTGTCGTTGGTGGCGACGCACAGAGCGTGGGCGCGCAGGGCGCTGCTAAGGGCGCCGTCGAAGTCGCGCAAGGCGGCCTGCGCCTGCGCCAGGTAGTAGTTGGCCTTCATATTGTCCGGGGCCACCGCGAGGCAGGCGTCGCAGTCGGCGATGACTGAATCCCAGTAGCCCAGCTTGAGACGGGCCATGGCGCGGTTGGTATATAGCGCGGGGTTCTTAGAGTCGGCGATGATGCTGTTGATTGCTGCGGTTAGCATGGCCGCCACTATGGGAGGCTGTCATGGACAGGCCAGACAAAGGAGGGGCACTTACGCCTTGGAGTAGAGGCTGTCAGCTCCGACATAGTCGCCAGCCTGGAAGCACCGGTTGCCCTCTTCCTTCAATTGCAGTGATCGCGACATGGTGGGAGCTACAGCGATGCTGTGGTAGGATCCCAAAGCTATGACGGGGAGAAGAGAGGTGAAGGTGGTTTGGCTTTAGAACGAGGGGGATCGTCACAAGAGCTAAGCCAAGAAGTTCGGGCTTCGGAGAGCTCGGGGGAGCAGCACGCGACAGGGGACGCTGGAGCTATCGATTGCCAACGCCGTGTGTTGAGCAGGGCAAATGCACTATCCAGCAAAGGAGTGCCAACGGAAGAGCAGCAATGAAGAATCGACGTTTGGCGATGCGGCTCCTGGTGTTCTGATAACGGTTGTCCGCCCGCGGGGGTGCAGCACGTCGGACCTAGGGGCGAATGTTGCAGTAATGTACAGTGGCCGATCGGCTCAGGACAGGGCCCCTATGGACAGCCACAAATTGGGCCCAACCACAGCGAACCCTTGTGTTTCGGTGGTGTGGTTGATTGGATTTCTAAGCGCGACCGGCCTTTAATTAGAACATTCGAGAAGACGGGGCGGGGGTGATGGGACCCTCGGGACGCCCAGGTGGGAGATTGTCGCTGTGGGGGGGACTATTTGGACATGGGGACCTGTTGGTGGCTGTTTCCATGTCCCAATGCAAGAAGCGGTTGGGTTCGTGCTGGTGTACTCCGTAGGGCGGCTCACGATATCTCGGGAGAGCTAGCATGTCTATTTCGCCAAGTTCATCGTGAATGATGCCATCCCGTTGCGGCCCGGCGGAAGGGAAACTCTAAAGCCGTTCGGATTGAAACAAGTGCACTTGATGAGAATTGGTTTTTTCTTGTGCTCAAGAAAATTGTACAACATAATACATTATTCTAGCTTCCCTCTATATTGTATCCATCTAGAGGCAAGGTCTAATACGACATTTCCATCATCGTCTTGCATACATCATTGGCATAAACCGCCGGTCACAGAGCCAAACACCATCCATCTCTCGATCCAACATCTCACACAATCGTCGTAAATTCACTTACAAATCCACCAGCCTCACCACCAACTTCTCCTTCGGTCGCAGCGTAAACGTCGGCCGCGCCACCTCCAGCGGCCCTTCGCCCTTGGCCTCAATGCGGAACCGGCCCACCAGCTCCACCAGCATGGCTTTCATCTCCATCATAGCGAGCTGCTTGCCGATGCACATGCGGGGCCCGTTGTGGAACGTCTCGAACGCATAGGGGCTCGCAGCCGCGCCACACAGCGAGTCCCAGCGGTCCGGGTCGAAGTCGGCGGCGGTTGGACCCCAGACGGACGTGTGCAGGTTCATCACGGCCGGCGAGAGCTGGATCGCGGTGCCCTTGGGGATGACCACGCCGGCGATGTCGATATCACGAGTTGCTTCGCGGGGCAGGATTGCCACTATTTCACTGTTAGCGAGGTGCCATGGTTACTCTGAGGGCTTGACCTTTACTTACCAGCGCAGTACATTCTCAAAACCTCCCGGACAAAGTTGTGCATGAGCGGTAGTTTTTCGATATTGACGTGAGTGGCGCTCTCGAGAGGAGTACAAAGGTTTTCAATCTCGTCCCGCAATCGCTGCTGAAGTTGTGGCCGGTGCGACAACTCGTGGACCGCCCAGACGACCGAACAAGCCGTGGTGTCATCTCCTATTGAACGAATAATCAGCATACGCAACCTCATTTCTAAGATTCAGCAGGGTGTCTTACCAAGGACCATTAGATTGACCGCCTATTGCAATTAGTTAAATTATCCAAAACATGATTGGGGGGGGGGACTTACGTATTCCACAATCTTATCCTCATCCCAAGACGGATCCGAGTGTTCAACTAGGCACTGGAGAGCATCGGGGGTGGTGCCAGCGGCCACTTTACCCTTCCGCAAAGCCTCCAGTCTCTTCGAAACATGAGCTCGAATAAATTCACGGGCCTTCGTACGGTGGCGCGCTGTCTCTCGAAACTCTTGGATGGGGAGATATTTTCGTATCGGGAGGCTCGCGTTGGTGTAGTTGACTACATAAGCGAATGTGGATGGTTGCATAATATTCGAGAAGGATTTGAATAGCGGCGAGCGGTCAGATTCAAGGTGGTTGAAGTCTTGACCAAACGTCACGATACCGATCACATCGAGAATTGCCTGCCAGATGCTTGTTTCGACTGTTCACTCTAGGTTAGCGTGCGACTCATGGGGTGACAGAAGTAAACTTACTTTCGACATCGCCAGCTCTGTCTTTCCTTTGGTTCAGGAAATCTGTCCACTGCTTCGCCTTGCCTTGAACCATGGGAAATGAGGCCTTGAGGCGAGGGACAGAAAATGCACCTACATGATCAGGTTAGCCACATCCTATTCCGATACAGTCTCTCAGACTTACGCATAATGGCTGCTCGGCGCAGCTTATGGAGCTGGCCCTCGTCGAAAGGAAGGCCGTCTCCGATAACCTCGTGGGCGAAACTCCGCGCGAACGCGGGCTTGACAAAGTAGGCGCTCTTGGTCTGCAGGATCTCCTTGTACGCCTCGATACTGTTGACGAAGAGCGTTTCAGAGTTTGCGATACCGAGACAACGAATGAAAGGGGCCTCGGGCCATTCGCGAGACCATTCGCAGTAAAGGTCTGGAATCCAAGAAACGTGAAGGTACTTGAGAGTCTGGCCAAGGAAGAAAGTGTTGTCCTGTTGCTGTCAGATAAGTGCAGTCAAAAAGTTATGGGTAACATACCTTGGGTCCAGGGAGGTGCCTCAGGGGGGAGACATAGAAGGGATAGACAAGAGTCTTGTAAGCCAGAGTCATGGCCACCAGGCCGAGTAGAATGACGTATATCGAGTTGGGCTGCATCGTGAAGTGGGTCAGAAAGCACTGCAGCATCGTCGCCGGGTCCCAGCTGCCCGGGGCTAGTAGGTTGCTCGGCATAGCCAGTAGTCGAATAGCCAGCGAGCGAGTAGAAGGCCACAGCAAAGCAATCGAGGATAAATCTTCGCAACCAAAACTTCCGGTTGGTGAATGAAAAAGTCAAACAATGGAGAGCTTCGTATGTTTTTGGTTGCAAAGGAGAGAAATGGAAGTGAAGGGTTGGGGAGAAGGAGGATGGTATGTAGGCTGTCAATCTTTGGGGGTTGCTCCCAGTGTTCAGCGCGCCGGTAGCAGGTCCTCCAGAGTAAATAAACACACGCGCTTTCACATGCCATTCACCTGTGAGCTCCAGCAGGTCACCTCGATCTCAGACTGCAGATTCACTGTGGGGCTCAGTGGACAAAGTCCGTTGTTCTGGGAACGCCCAAGGCTGGAGCCTGGCGTACAGCTCTTATACATAGGATATGAGCCTAGTCTGAGGTACATCTGCACTTATGCTATTGTGCAGGTTTCTTTGTTCTATTTATTCTCGTTTTTCATGGTTCGTTACTGTGTCCGCGGAGCGTGGCCTTGGCAGGACAGGAGACGGGATATCCTCCACCAGGGGGAGAGAGGATCCACGGTCGACAGAAGCCCGCAGTAGTTTATACGGTGGTTCTCACAGTAGTTTAGGACGGTGAATTGGTGAGACGGGACGCTCAAGCCATGGCTGCAGGTCAAACCGCCGAGTCACGGGCCAAAGACTCGAGCTTGAGCTCGAGCTTGGACTCGAGTTTGGACTCGAGCTTGAAGCTGTTTTGAAGAACCCTTTTGGGCACAGCTACGAAGCAAACTCCTGTTGCAGATTCTCACACTCGGCCTGCTAGCAATATTATCGGTGTTTGAGAGAACATGCAGCAGAACCTGAATGCAGCAGTAGATCGCTGGTAGCGGATCTCTCGCGCCCGAGCTAATAGGGGGCCATGCCCAGGGACAAAGGCAGCTGGATGGTCTGTTCTCAATGAGTTAGAATCACTAGGTTAGAAACAGGGCGTATTGTTCCTAAGCCAGAGTGAATTAGAGTTCCATGGCTGCGGGAGAGGCCGTGATCCAGTGTGTTGAGATCGCCGTGGCCGGGCAGTTGGAGTTTCAGCGCACGGTGATGCGGCTTTCAGCTGGAAACACCATGGTTTGGCATGCAGGGGAGGGTGAGACGCCACACCGTCGAAGGCGGGTTTTCTAGAACATGTCTAATGCTTCCATTGAATGCAGACGCAACATTCTACAAAAGCCATCCCGGCTGATTCGTGCCGTGCGATTCGTGCCGCGAATGGGAGCGCCGCATTTCTTAGCAGCGTCCTAGCTGGCACCACCGTTGGAACGTACACTTGGTATAACTAGTGTTTTCTTTCCTTATAGATCGACTCTCACACCGCTTCGTATTCTTCAAACCAGACACCTAGTTGATGACTGAGATTCTACGGCAGACGGGCCGTTATCTCCTTTTGAAAGGGTGGGCGAGTCGGACTTGATTCAACCCGAACGTCCGGTTCCGTTTCGTTGCAAGGGTCGGTAGTGAGGGCGGATCGAGTCCCTAAGATCTGGCTGCATCTCGAAACCAGCCCAGATCAGACCATATCTAGGCATTAATTGTGTACCAGTCGATGATCTTAAGCGCTGACCGGAAAAATCCTTCCGTTCAAGTCACGGCGGTCTTCATGGTGGAGGGTGCGAGGATCCATCAGTATTGGTGACTTCAAGAGCAACACGCAACGTCTTGAAGGAATGCCCCGCAAACAACATGCTGCACACAAATCCATCAGGGACTTTTTTCTTTCCTTCATCTCTATTCATACACTTGCTCTTCAGATCCTTCTTGCCATGATGCTGCTATGAATCCTTAAATCCGCTTCTCACAACGAATTCCATATATGTCCAGGGTACCACCCAGCTGACGAAAGGGGAAATATCCGACAGCCAGCACATCAAGGCCTCCCACACACAGGTTTAATCGCACCAATCCTTCTTCCTTGACATGTCATTTGGTAGTATTGCACTGCCCATTATGCCCACGTTTTCTAATGCCCGATCCAAGAGGGATCAGGCTGAGTGTGGCATAACAACTGCAATGACAGAGAGAAGAGATGCACACCAACAACAAAATCCTATGTCGACTTTCAACAACCACCAATCATCGTTCGGTGCGCAGCCCGATCGAACCGAGCATATAGGGCCTCTAATACACTGGAGTGAGAACTGCCACCAGCTTTGGTAGTGATCCTCGGTGTAAGCTGATATATGCTGACCTCCTTGTGGATGCTGACCGTATACTGCCGGATTTGGCGGGTGATTAGATTCACGGATAAGCTCAATACACAAGCATGGCTGCTTCCTCGGAGACTTTATGAAGCTGCCAAGCTCTTAGTTCTGGTATTCCCGGTGTTACGAATCTTTTCAGCACAAGGAATTTCCAACAACGAAAATGTCTGTAGAGAAGATGACAGACCAGCTTGACGTTGACACGTCCACCACCAGACTCTCCATCTCGCAAAGTGAAAAAGGAGAAGAACTACAGGAAGAGCAAGTACAAGACCAAGAAGGAACGACTGAGCCTCCTCATCCACGAAGCCATATCCCTGAGTGGAAGTGGAACGCCAGTCTTGTGCTCATATTCCTTGCCTGTGTCCTGAACGGCACGTCCAACCCCTTCCTACAGGCGTCGTATATTTATCTAACAGTTGTTTATCTCAGGCTATGATATCAGTAATGTCGCCAATATCCAGCCTCGCTTGTACGAGGCCTTTGGCCACATCGATCTCCTCCCCTGGATCGGCCTTTCATACGCGCTGGCCAACTTCTGCGTCGTGACGCTCGCCCGCAAGCTTACGTTTGCCTTCAACATGCGCACCATCTTTATAGCGAACCTGTTGCTCTTCATCGCCGGCTCTGCCATCGCTGGCGCTGCCCAGTCTATGTCCATGGTCATCGTTGGCCGCATCATCATGGGCGTTGGTGGCTCTATCATTCAGCAGACGTAAGTGAATTCCTTCGAAAGGGGCACGATTCTGGAAGCTACATAGACTGACTTGTTACAGTTCATATTCGTATTACGCTGTCCTAGCTACACCAGCCGAGATGACTAGTCTGTACGGCATGACAGGCGGCGTCTGGGCAATCGGCCTCGTTACTGGGGGCCCTATCGGCAGTGCCTTTGCAGAGAACTCGACGACAACATGGCGATGGGCATTTTACATCAATCTCCCATTTATCAGTGTTGCAGCTATATTAGCCTGCTTCTGCCTCCCAAGCCACTCTCTAGCCCCTGATATTCCCGTCTGGCAACGCCTTCTCAAGATCGACCCCCTCGGCATCCTCCTACACATGGCCTCGGGCGTGCTCTTTGCCATCGCCGTCACCTTCTCCGGCTCTGTCTGGGACTGGGGATCCGGTGCCTCCATTGCCGTGTGGATCGTCTTTGGCGTCGTCTTCATCTTCTGGGGCATCCAGCAGTACTTTTGCATCTTTACTACGCCAGAGGAGCGATCGTTCCCCGTTCATATCCTATCGCGGCGCGATCTCATCCCCATATGGATAGCTTGCGGTTGTGCCACAGCCTCCTACGCCATCGCTCTCTACTACACGCCCCTGTTCTTCGCCTTCGCCCGCGCCTTGGTGCGCTACAGCAGACGGTCCGCCAGTTGCCCTTTATTCTGCTCTTCATCCTATTCGTCTCTGTCACTGGCCGCTTACTGCCCAAGATCGGCCATTATAACATCATCTACATCATAGGTGGAGGCGTCGCTTTAGCCGCCGGCGCTGCAATGTCCTGCATCCTCGATGTCGACACGCCCCAATCCCAGGTGATGGCCCTCGAGGCTCTCATCGGCATCGGCGTGGGCATGACCTTCCAGCATGGCATCGCCATCTCAAATGTCATCAACAAGAACCAGCGCGACCGCGTTGACAGCCTCACCATTTGCAACATGTTCCAGATGGGCGGCATCTCCCTGATCCTTGCCGTTGCCGGCGCCATCTTTCATAATGTCGGCCACAAGCTCCTCGTAGAAGCCCTAGGTGACGACGCAGATCGATACAGTGACCACGACATCAACGAGGCACTGGCGGGCGTGTCGTCTGTCATATGGGAGTCGGAGGATCCCAAAGTGCTGCGTGGTGGAATCGAAGCTGTGGCGAAAGTAATTGCGAGGGAGTTTTACATCGTCGTTGCGTTCGGTTCGCTGTGCGTAGTCTGCGGGCTACTGATGAGGTGGGATAGACTGGACTTTGGGTCAAAAGCGAAGGAGGAAGAGACAACAGTTTGATGCTTCAGCTATGAAGCGAATTTGCATTTGAGATTAGTGAGTGAGAAATGCTCTACACTTCCATTGGGAATATTCATGACTACATTATGACCCTGACCAGAATCCTGTTGACCGTTGAGAGTATCCGCCTCCATGCCACTGTATGAGCATGTCCCCCTGAACCAACGCCGACGCCTCCCATAAGTGAAAAGAATCACTTCTTTGACTCCTCTAGCCATTCAACAATCTTGTTCACGGCTACCGTTGCCTCGGGGATGGGAAGCAGTGGCCACACATGCATCATGCCCTCGCCAAGCACCAGCTCGACCTGCGTGCCCTTCTCCTTGGCCATCTCCGCCATCTTCTTGATGTCCGGCGTCAAGAGGTCCACCCCACCGGCGAAGAGCAGCATGGGCGGGAAGGTCAGATCGCCGTAGATGGGGCTCACGCGCGGGTTCTTGTTATCGACATCGGGGCAGATGAGGCGCGTCACCTCCTGGATGCCCGGGACGTCCAGCCAGGGGTCATAGGGCGCCATGGCGTGCAGCTCTGGGTTGACGAGGCTGGAGTCGGTGCAGGGCGTGATGGGCACCAGGCGCGAGGCCGTGGGCACGCCAGCCAGACGGGCCTGCTGTGTCATGACGAGCGTCATGGTGGCACCGGCCGAGTCGCCCATGACCCAGAACGGCGTCGGGTCCGGATCGGCCGCCAGCTCGTTGTACAGCGGCTGGACCTCGTCGTACATCTGCAGCACGGGCGTCTCGGGCCCCAGCGGGTAGATGGGCACGGTGACGACGGCCTGGAGACGGTCGGCGAGCTCGGCCACGATGGCCCAGTGCTGGGTGGTGATCTCGAAGACGAAGCCGCCGCCGTGGAGGTACATCAGCCGGGCCTGCGTGGGCGTCTCCGACTTGGGCGCGACCGTGTACACGGTGTAGCCCTCGGGCCGCTTCGTCTCCTCAATGATGAACTTCTTGTGAAGATGGTCCGGCGGCTGGTGCGTCCCCGTCTTGCGGTCCGCCACGATGCGCTTGTTGAGGCCCTCGGCGGACTGCCAGGTGCCCTTGCACTTCCACCACACCGCCCACGAGACGATGTAGTTTTTGAAGCTAGGCATGGCGGTAGGGTGTTCTGTCAGGACAAACGAGATTGCTGCGGATGTGTAGATTAGGTTTCCCTAGGTTGCGAAGGCAATTGATATTAATGTAGGTGACGTCGTCGGTGAAGCGTCATTCATGAACAGGTGTCGTTATGATAAATGGGTCTGCCGAGATGAGGTTGCAGCGGTCGTGGCGTGCCGAGGAAGTCTCGGTGGGCACGCGGTGGACACCGTTGCGGTGAGCTATTCCATATTGCCTCATTGTATGACGGTACGCAAACCATCCGCTCCAAAGAACAATGAAGTGATTGAAATCGCAAATATGCGCCGCTCTTACACGACTATAACGTGGGAAAACATCCCCAAAATTGCAGTCTTCGTCACTGGTGCCTCTCTGTCTCATGTGCTGGTTTGTCAGAGCTGGTCTCCTGGGAGGGGCAGGGTAAGCTCACTTCCAAGTTGGGTAATTTGGCTGCAATACGGGGATCACGATTCTGCACGTTGGTACCTATATGCATATAATCCATCCTAATAGAATGGATAATGCCAAATGATACATAAAATAGGGCGAATGGCATAATTTAGGACAAATGGCATAATGTAGAAATTGGGAGTGACTAATCTGTACGCAGGCGGGTATGTGCCAGCACAGGCAAAGGATTGTGATCCCAAAAGCTCGCCTCGCCTCGCCTCACCGCATCCAACCGACAGTGAATGCCCAACACTAAGGGTTGGGGGACATATTAATGTCTGCACACATAGCAATCCGATCGATTGCCGACCCAGAAAGTTGTCTCCTCCATCGGAAGACCAATGGGCAATCGCTTCTTCTCAATTACGAGAGAACAAGACTCGTTGATCAACGCCCATCGGCCCCCGAAAAGCCAATGGGTGCGGGGGATGAGCGCCCGCATCCTGTGGGAATTATCAGATCATGTTTCTACGGCGATGTTCTTGATAGGGATAGACCCCACCCGTCACAAGGCCTCTTGGGGGGAGCCTTTCGAAGGAGGGGGGCCTCTCGGGGGGGTCCCTCAAGCCTTGGCCTCGATTCCCCCCGCAATGGCGGCCGTTTGGACCAACAGCTAGAAACCCTCAGGGTTATCTTCCTCCGCAAGTCACTATCGAGGCCAAGCCAGCCCTGGCTGGGGGTTGGAGGGCCCGGCGGGGTTAGTTGGGGGCTGCCGCTTTTGCGGTTGAGGGGACCGGGAACAGACCGGTGATGATAGAGCCGGACGGCCAAACGGCCCCCGGGTGTAGCTGATACATTGCCGGGGAATCGTCGATGACCATACTTCAGCAACATGACCCGGAAGCATACGGGGGCCATGAGACAAAATCCAGGAACCAAGGACGCAAGCACGGGACAGCCTTTACATGCCGTCAGTGGCCGAGCCCTATTCGTGCCAAGTTGCCGTCCCGGTAGGCGTCCCGAATCATCAACGCAGCGTGCGGGAGGCCAACCGTCAGCAACAGGCACACGCAAGGTCCTGCAGCACATGCATGCGTCGTCGAGGCACAGGCGCGGTACATTTTGACAGGCGGGAACGAATGGAAGACGGTGCATGGCCGGGAAATGGTGGGATGAAACGGATGGACGGATGTCTGCCTGGGGAGAGGCCGACCACGGGAGAAGAGGGCTCTCCAACGCTTTGAGGTCGCGGTAGCATGAGGTCGCGGCCAGCATGAGGCGGGCATGAGGATGGGGGTCGATGCAACCCAACCACGAGATGCTCGGCGAGCATGCATGTGGTGGATTGGAATGGCGGCTCTGTAACAACTGGCCGTGGCGACTGGCCTCTCGGGGTTCGGGATGGTTCACAAACACAGCATGCGTGGCCGGGCTGAGCCAAAGTGCTGGAATCCCGAGCGTCCCTTTACCCGTGTCACACGTCCTGGGCAGGGGGTGGTCCCAAGTCCAAGTGATGCCCCAATGATGCCCCAAGCGATGCCGAGTGCATCGTCCCATTTCCACGAGCATCGCCGGCCGAGGCACCCAATCACGGAGGGATTCCTCCCCCCGGGCGTTCTTGGGAGCAGTCCCCCGCAGGCGCGATTGAACGATTGCGTACGTAGTATCGCGCACGGTATCGTGCGTGAAAGGCGCCGCGCCGCGGGGGCTTTGTGTCGTGTGCTGCCGCCCATTGCTACCGCCATGTACTACGCAGGATGCCGCCATCTACATACAGACATACATGTAGCCGTGACTTGGGGACGCGCCCTAAAGCGGCGGGCCGGGAGTCACAGCGACCTATCGCAACCCCGCCATTATGAATACGCTGCGCCCCGGACTCCGGGTTTTACCGAGCGCGGGCTCGCCGCTCCGCACGAGAAACCCTCGACGTCAGGACTCAGGACTCATGGGACACTGACCGACCTGGCCGACTCCACCAAACCCTACCGACGATTACGCTACTAAACGCCCTCTCCCTTCGGCTTCTTCCCTCCCCCAAACCCCACCATCGATCAATCACTGCAATCAACCAACCCGCCTCAGGTCCTCGCGAGCAGATTCCCGTCTACGCTCTTCCGTACCGTCATCATCACGGGGCTGGATCCTCTGTGTCGCCTCTGTCGCCTCTGACTCGCCGCCGCCTTTGACTCCGACGCCGCCACCGATCCTCTGCACATCTGCATCGGGACTCCATCCCGCCCTGCGACGACCCCTACGACTACTTCTACGACTACTTCAACGACTACTATTACGTCTGTGACTGCGACTGCGACTATCTACGACACCCCAGCGGTGCTGGCATCACGACACACTGACTATCCTCCACAATCAATACCACCTCTCAAATACCTCCTCCGCCGACTCTGAATCCCTTCATCATGCCTTCGCAACGCCCTTACTTCCTCTCCTCCTTCCTCGCCGCCTTCCGCCCCCAAGGCCCCTCCCTATCTACCACCACCCAACATCAACATCACCAACAACCGAATAAGCACGCCCGCGACGCTGCCGCCAGCTCCTCAGTCCCCTCCGCCGTCGCCTCCTCCTCCACCCACCAGCAGACCGCCTCCAGCGTCGCCCTCCGTCCACCGCGTGGCAGCGCCTCCAACTCGGCCGCTTCGTCTGCCGGATCTAGTTCCGGAACCGCCATCCCCATCCCCGGATCCTCGCGGCGCCGCGGCAGCGACTCCAGTAGTGAGGGCTTCCGCGATGTCATTGGTGCCGAGAAGTGGTACATCGGCGGCCGCACACCCGGCGGCGAAGAGAAGTTCTTCAAACTCGGCGTCATCCGCCGCGTGCGCAGCAATGACGGCTTGAGCCTAGATCGGCTCAGCTTATAGTGGGCGTTGAGCAATGAAATGGAAATGATGACGTAACGTTGGGGTTATGAACGACTGGGGTAACTGGTTTTATGTGGTTGATGGGCGGGAGACCCTTGACGGTACATAAAGAGCATTAGGATCGCTCCCCAGAGGGTTTTCAGGCAATTCGAGGTGTATGGGACGGGGTACGGGTTATCGGTCTGGGTTCATCGGTACGGCGTTAGATTGGGGTTTCGGCTGGGCACACGGGTCCCTTCAGCACTATCTGGACTCGGAACTCTGAATGAGAAAAGCACATTATCTCTGTCACTTCATGTTTATTTTGCTCTTTCTACTGTGCAACTAACTACCACATGAACCGCTGTAGGCGACCCTCGTCGAGCAGACTGCCGTCCTCCGCTCTCCACAAGTATGGCTTGCAGAGGAAGATGTACCCCGTCCCCACATTGATGGCGATGAACCAAGCCGTCTCGAGGATGAGACGCAGATCGTAACTCTTAAAGAATCGTGTGGCTCGCTCCAAAACTGGGGATGAAGCTGCAAGCTTGAGCACCTCGCTCGGCACTTCGTGATCATGCAGTCGCCATCCAGGCACCAACAGACGCCACATCACCCACGGGATGATAAAGTACCGCGGCTCCACCAGTGGAGCGGTAATGAGCGAGAGAGTCGTGGCGAGGAGGAAGATGAGGCCTGTGGATGTGGGCGCCGGTTCGACCGAGGCCAGCATGGGATCCTCGTCGAGACTCTTCTGCAGCGTCTTCAGCTGTACTACCTCAGCCTCTGGTGACACCTCAGGAATGGTGGCCGGGAATTCCGCATCCGTCTGCCGGGCCTGACCCCCGCGGTTGATCCAGAATGGATAGCTCAGGAAGGGCGCATTTTGTGAATACCTGTAGTACGCTGAACAGGCGTCATCGTGGCTGAAGAAAAGCCACTGCGAGCAACCGGCCATAGCACCCCATGTCATCCAGCGGCTAAGAGTGTAAGGGACAACGAGGAAGTAGCGGATCCATGAAGCTCGCCGGATGGTGTACCGGAAGACATAGAACATGTAGTGCCGGTTGTCGGCGAGTGTGAAGGGATGGATGATGGTGTTGTATTTGACGATTAAGACGGAGAGGATGATGGTGGCCAGGAGATAGATCGGCCAAAGGATCTTGGAATCAAAGATTCCGTGTACAATCTCCAAGAGTTTGGAAATAGTTGGCGGAGTCGTGTCGTCAGTAGGTGCTGCCGGTATCCTATCCGAGCTGCTCACTTCACGCTCCGGGCCCTTTTCCTTCGATCTGATGCTGCTCCCTGATGAACCGCTAGGCTGTGGAGCTGTCGGCTTGCCCGAGGTAACCACGATCAAGACCCTAGTGGCGATGTTGAGAAAGGGGAGAGCGTACGGCAGCAGTAATGGCAAAGAGAAGAACCCAAAGAAAGGCCATATGTAGAGCATCTGGGGGAGATGGATCGTGGCGACATGGTTGGATTTGTCCCCTGGTTTGTGGTTAGATACACGCTTTGGGCTCTGGGATGAAATGTAAACTCACCGAGGACAACACCGCCATTCCAGACTACAAACGATCCGAACGAGGCGACAACCGCAATGTAGGGCCATATTTGCCTGATGATTTGGATAGGGTTGCATAGCGCTGCGATGCCAAGACTGAGGACGCAGAATACCATGTCTACCGATCCAGTCAGCCACGAAAAGGGAAAAGTGACAATCCTTCACTTACCATCTGGCCAAGTCATGTGTAAAGGCGGGTCGTGGATATCTCCAAGCGAGTACCTCCATGCATAGTACTTCAACTGGTCAGTGAGGACCGACATCACTGGCTGGTCCACCCGCTCCGGTCTCAAGGTCTTGATAGCATGGACCGCCTCCACGCCACCCATGTAGACAACGACCCAAAACACGTTCGTTTGGCGAAAAAAGAGCGTCGAGATGCCCAAAAGAATCGTGACAAAATCGGAACCAAACGAGCTTCGGTCATGGCTAAGCCGTCGCAGATGGTGCAGGTATGCCCCCAAGACCATTGCTGTCGACGCCACGTCGGTGTAGTAGAGACCCGAGAAGAAGAACAAGACCGGGAACAAGGCGATGTTGACCGCGGTGTGGAGCGAGTACTGCGAGAATAGCCGTAGTTTCGTCGACGAGTGCGCCTCGTAAAAACGGGCCTCGATCTCATGACGACACAGGAGGGCCAGATAGGCCAGGACCATCAGCGCGATGGCGCTGGAGGCCCGCAGGCTCTGAGCATCGCAGACATACGAGGCTGCTGCCGCGCCAGGTTTGACTACACCTGGGACCAAAAGCGAGAGGAGATAGCTGCTTCTTGTCAGTGTTTTGTCACGGGGGATCGAGCATTAACCATACAGTCCAGGGGGCGTGGTGATCTTGTCATCCCACTCCAGAAACCTGCCCTCGCAGTACTTTTGCGCCTGCGGGATATGGAAAATCTCATCCTACCGTATAATTAGCATTGAGTGCGTACAATATGTATTCACGTTGGAAAACTTACCAAGTATGGTTCCGGGACGACGGCCGAGACGATGTACAACCACGAGAAACACGCGGCGGCCAGGAATAGCGGCAAGAGGCCGGCCCACCGCGAAAACGAGTTTTCAGGCCTCTTGAAGAACCAAAAGTACGACGGCAGCACCAAAAGCCCAGCTGAAGCGACCCAGAACAAAGAGGCCGGTGCATCGCCCGGCGTTGGCACCTCGTCAGGGATTGCGGTAGCAGCGTCCATGTTGACAAGTGTCACGCGGGGACGCGCGGAAAACGCTTGAAGCAACGACGGGAAACGTAGGATAATACTCAGGGCCCCATGAGTTTAGTGAATCAAAGCGCTTTGGTTCCCATTAAGTCGAGAGCTGCTGCCTTGGGAAAGTCGCCCTGTGGAGTGAGGTGAAATTGGATAGCTGTTAACAACTGGTATCCTGAGGACAGTGCTTAGGAGGAGGTAAGGTTCACTGTGCTACGCTACAGGCAGTCAGGCACCGAACACGGGCCACTCACCAATTGGCGATCGCGGCCAACTTTCAATGTGACGCTGCATTTCATCTACAATGCGGTCCTGCATGAGACACCCAGTGACAATAGACAATACTAGCTGGGTATCATTAGAGTCAATTGCTTTAAGAACAATCCTATTCAAGCCATGCAGCGAAGCCGACGTATGGGGGAAGGGCGAATTGCAACTGTGGATCCAGCCAATCACGGCCCGAGCATTTCACAGCCATTTCACGGCACGTCACGAAATTCGAGGTTCAGAACAAGTCTATTTGGGAAATCTTATACAAGGAGCGCCGCCAGTGTCGCGAGGACAGGCATTGATACACGTCTACCATTTGTCGTCCACCAGCTGATTTAGAAGGGCTGTGGCATGTATTAGCACGCATCAATGGAGCGTCCCGGGTGTGGGCAAAACTTACGTTGTCGGCGGGGTGGATCTCCTTCTTGAAGAGGTTGGCCATGCCGGGGATCTTCTACAATGGTGTCAGCACTGTGACGCGGTTTTCTTGACGGTTAGAGTTCCATACCTCGAGAACGTCACGCTGGACACGGGGGATGCCAGAGGCGAACATGAGGACACCGACGATGGCGGGGGCGCCGTACATGGCAAGACGAGAGCCACTATTTCAATCGGTCAGCGCTGCGCTGGAAATATTCGTTCCAGCGCCTAGAAGCAAGCGCCTGAGTCCTGAGTCCCTTGTCGCATCCTGCTTGTCTCATCGAAGCCTGTTGTAGGCCGTGTTGTCGGCTTGAGGTCCGTCTCGGCGGAACGGAAGGGGACTCGTGGACTCGGCTCGGTTGCGATTTCTGGGCGCCGGATTGTTGAGCAGCTGGAGGCTGAAGAACTCACATTCGGAAAGCGCTCTGGCCAGTGAAGCCGAGGAAGTGAGGCTGGGCCTGGTACCTAGAGTCACACCGTTAGTCAACCGTTTCCATCCGTCCATCCGCGCGCTCGAGTGCCAGCCATTCGGCATCGTATATCGTAGGAATTGGCTCGAATTCGATGCGTCGGTGCTCGGAAGATGCTCTGGAGGGCACGTACTTGGGGCCGAAGGAGCTCTTGAACTCCGCAAGGCGGAAGGGAGTCTGCAAAATAATCAGGTCAGCGTTCTGGCGATGATGGCGAGGCATGCCAATTGCCGGCGGTCGAGCCCCAATCGTGGGACCCTCGGCAAAATAGAGGAGGACGTACAGCGGAAACCATCTTGACTTGTAGGGCGGTAGAAGCCGTGTTCGTCGTTCAATTGCTCGTCGGGTTCGTCGTCGAAAAGTAATGGCCTTTGGTTGCGCGAGTTTGCCGAACGGGAAAGATCGGGTTCGGCCTGAGGCGTAAAATCAGAGCTCGAGCCCACCCAATCACGTCGCTGATTCACGACCCACTTCAGGTGCGAGCTCCCTTGAGTAGCCTTGCCTTTCCTTTCAACTTATTCCACATACTGTTCCCTCTTTTCCCGACTACGAAAGACGACGGTTGCACGATGGATACGCACATCGACGGTCGCTTTGAGCGGCTTGAGAAGGCGCTAACGAGCCTGATCGACTCGGTCACGAAATATCACCCATCGACCGCCTTTGGTCGCGAACTCGAGATTGCAGACGACGAGTTGTGCAGAGGTCTCGAAGAAGGTAAACGCGATGTCGGCCCGTCCCCTTCAAGCAGCATGCTAACGAAATCCCAAGTTCAAACCCACCAGAACAACTACCTGCGAATCCAGAACCTGCGCGAGTCCTCGACCGTCCTCGACGCCCAGATCCGCGATACCCTGTCCAGCCTCGCTACCACGCGCAAGGACATTGTCACGACGCAGACGACCACCTTTCCCGTCGGGCCTAGCTATCCCATCGGTTACGAGGAGCTCCTCCGATATGCCCGCCGCATCAGCAAGACTACCATGCCCCCCGCTGGTACCATCAACGCCCTGCCACCCTCTCCGGACACGCAGACTCCCTTGCCCGACTCGCAGGCCCCTTCTGTGATGACGCCCTCTGCGCCCCCATCATCGCAGGTCCAAAGCCCAGCAGTCATGAATGGCACGCCACAGATGATATCAGAGCCCCCTACCCAACAGACCACCATGTCAGCCAACACTGTCTTGCCTGAGATTATGAGCCAGTACCTCAATCCGCTGTCCGGTCAGCTCTTCTTCCCCTGGCCGCTTGAAGACAATATTCGCGCCGGTTCTCTGGCCGCCAACCAGGTTCTCTCTGAGCAGGGTATCGATCCTAAGGGGTATGACCCCGTTGAGGAGGAGGAGCGCAAGCGCCGTGAGGAGGAAGAGCGTAAGGAGAAGGAGGAGAAGGAGCGCCTCGAGCTGGAGGAGCGTGAGAGGAAGATGCGCGAGGAGAGAGAGCGCCTCAGGGTGGAGCGTGAACGCCAGCGAGAGAAGGATCAGGAGTCATGGCGACGGGCCAGTATCGCTGGTGGTGCTTCTGCACAGCCGGGCGCGAGCAGACCCCCTCCCGGGCCTTCGACGACGAAGCAATTCCAGTTCACCAACTTGGATGATCTGGATGACGATGATGACGAGGATTAAGTTAGACCAGAACCAACAGCGCACCTCCATAGAACAATGTAGTATCTACTACAAGCATTGTACCTCTGCATTCATCAATGGTCAACTCTAGATCGGGGCTTGTACAAATCTCTTTTCTTCGTTTAGTTGCCTCTCTAAGTGATAAAGTCTACAGCCAACCGATACGAAACCCAAATATCGCCACATATTCCTCGACGCCATCCGTCACCTTTCTCCAGCGAGCCCAAAACGCGGGCTGAGAATCCATGACTTGAACCGCAAGTCCCAGACGCTGGTGGTACATGTATTCTTACATACTCCCGAGATTCCAGATATCATGAGCTCTTCATCTGTGCGGCCTTTCATAGGCCTGCCGAGTACCCAGCACTTAGTCGATCTTGATGGAAGCGTAGATCTTACGGACGAACCACCAACTTGAGAAGTAGCCAATGGAGCCTTTAGAATGTTAGTTAATGATACAGGAGTAAGTATCGGGGAATCAGGGTACATACCAGCAAGGATGAAGAAGAGGAAAGAGATGATGGCGCTGTAGCCGATATACAGAACGATACCGGGGAGGCCACCCAACTGAACCTTGGTAACGAGGTACAGCAAGCAGTTGAGGAAGATGTAGCCACCGCTCATGCCGGCAGCGAGGAAGGATCTCCACTGCCAGTTGTAGTTCTCGGAACAGAGCAGGAAGTAGACCATGAGGATGGTAACAGCGGCACAAACCACGATCATGAGACCGTAGCAGAGGAAGAGGAATCCAAACATGTAGTAGATTCTGCTGAACCAGATGGAGCTCATGATGAAGTAGAGCTCAACGAAGATGGCACCGAAAGGCAGGAGACCAACAATCAGCATGCTGGGGAAGGGCTTCAGGTAGGTGGTGACAGGGGGGATCTGGCGAGGGATCTGGTTCGTGCGCACGGGCGCCTCAAACTGGGGAGCGCGGAATCCGAGCCAAGAACCAGCGAAAGACAACGGGATCGAGATAACGAACCAGATGCCGATAATGACGAGCATGGTGGTGAAAGGAACGGCGCCGGAGGACTCCTTGGCCCACAGGAAGAGATCCAGAAGGAAGAAGGCTCCGAAAATGATACCGGGAACAAGAATGGGGGTAAGCATGATGTTGACCTTCCACTTCTCACCCTGCCAAGCCTTGTAAGTTCTGGCAGAGACGTAACCGCCGACGAAGCCGAGAACAGTGTACAGGAGAATCATGATGGTACCAAGAGATCCACGGTTGGAAGGAGAAAGGAATCCAAGCAGGGCGAAGATGATGGTGCAACCAGTCATGACGAAGAGCTGCGCACCGTTTCCGACAAAGACGGACAGGAGCAGAGGTCGCGAGGGGCTTCGGAAGACATCACCGTGGACGAGCTTCCAGCCTGAGTCCTCCTGGACACCATCCTCGAGAGCGCCGTTAGCACCCAGGTCATCGAGATCGAACTGGTCCAGGCGGTTGTAGCGGGCGATATCCTTCTTCAGAGCTCGGACCAGGATGGACATGACAGTGAGGACCAGGATGACGACAATGATGGCGGTATCAATGAGCCAGAACCAGTGGATCTTGGGGTCAAAGACGTGCAGGTATTTGTCCCATCGAGTGGCCCAAGCAGTCTCGGACTTGCGCCAGTACACGCTGTAGCTGAACTGGACATCCTGGGACTTGCCGTCTGCGCCACCAAAGACGATGGGCTGGCCCTCGACGTTGCAGTCGATCTTGCTACCATACTTGATCGAGGTAGGTTGGACAACCACACCAACGACACGAAGCTGGTTCTCATTGCCATTGACCGCGTGGTACTCGATAATGATGTCGTAGTGGTTGTTGAAGAGGATGTTGTCGTTCTCATCGTCCTGTCCGAGCAGGAAGCCGGAGCTGTAGAAGACGGTTCCAGTGAGCTGGTCCTGGATCTGCTGGCCGGCGGGCAGGCCGTCGACGAGCCAGTTCAGGCTGTAACCCTGCTCAATGCGCTTCTTGACGAACTGCACCTCTTCCTTCTTGTATGAAGTCTTGCAGAGGGGCTTGCAGGTCTCGTTCTGGCCCATCTTGAGCTCGAAAGGAGAGGTCATGATCCTGTCTCCGAAGAGAATGCTGCCGAGGCTCTCCGACACATATTCAGGACCGCCCTCGGGCTTGCAGAACTGGAAGGCGGGGTGGTAGTAGTCGTAGGACACGACGGAGTGCAGCCGAGAGTCCTGGGGCGCGGCGACAGGCTTGATGCTGTTGACGTAGAGGGGGACAGGGTCGCCGGGCTTGTACGAGGTGGGCGCGACGCCAGGGAGATAGAAGGCCGACGCGAGCTGGGGTGCGGCCAGCAGCGTGGTGAGGAGCGCCGAGGGCGCGAAGTCGCGGAAATGCATCCTGGAGAGGGAGTCGGAGGAAGCTATCTCATGTGAGGATTGGCGGTGCGATGCAGGAGGAAGAAGCGTCGAGGAGGCGGCAAGGTGTCAGCTTTGGTAATTAACCTGGTGCCTGGCTGGGGTTTCGGATGCGCGACGGCAGTCGAGAGCTCCCAGGTAGCTGTACGGCGGAAACAAAGCCCAGGCCGTGGTGAAGCAGGAGAATGGCTCGCGGTCGGAATTGCCGGGCTGCAGCTGGGATGCGAATGGCCTCGGTGGTGTATCAAGCCGACGAGAAGGCGGGAGTCGAAGGAATAAGACGCCAACTCAGACTCAGGAGCTTGGAGGCCACTTGGCACAGGCGCATTATCTGGCCCAAGCCAGACAAAAAGTGGCTTAGTCAGGGGTACGAGGGACGCACGGAACATTCCCCCCTCCGAGATACGGGATCTGCGCCCCAATGGGTCCATCCTCGCATCCTCGCATCCTCGCATCCTCTAAGTGTCAGATGAAATACGAGTCGGCCGCCCCTGTGCCGGATACCGACTGTGATGCCTCCTTTCTGGTATTCTGCCAGACCGAATTCCCAGGAAACCCTCACTTCCTTGGCCTCCCCGAACCGCTATGTCGGATTCAATGAGGCTCTCAACGGGGCCTGAAGAACCGAGCTCGACGAATGATGACGAGTCTCTCCTGCGCTAGCACTGCTTGTCGCTTGTTAGCGGGATGACAAGTCTCTCCACTCTCTCTCGTATGGAAACAAATGTCAGAAAGAAATCCCTTTGCCCGATGAAACAAAAAAGTGGACATTGCGAAGCGAAACCAAAACTTCTGTCCACCTCTCAAAGAGAAATGTTCCTTTTAGTAAGACATTATAGTGTAGTATGGACAATGCTGTTAACACACTGTCCATGTCTTATCTGCCCCGAGACTCCTCATGTGGCACAGGGATTCAACTACAAACCCAACTACCCTAGACTCATAGCCCACCACCCTCATTTGATGCGCCTTCTCAATATTTAATGACATGCCGAAATCTGCTGTACCATTGAAATTGGCGGGATCGCAATGAATATATCTCATGGCAGGTTTATAAAGTCACCACTTTGTCACAAGCTGAACTCCGTAATGTTTGATTGTGTTCTTCACATCCCGTCCAAATTGGAGGTGTGTGGGGACATGTTTCCCATAAAATGTTGTCAAAATGTCGTATTCATAAGCAAAACTACCCAAAGCACAATAAGAAGGATAATATGCAAATCTCCCGACCTCTCATGTACACGCTCTTGATTAAAACCACCAGTGGTCTCTCAAGTTCTATGAGTTCCTCTTTCAAAAGTGCTAAGTCTCAGCAAGTGTTCAGCTTCATCATCCCGCAACCCCCATCTCTGTTGGCACTGATGCATAGGGGGATTGTCCAGTTTCCGCATCGCCTCCGCTAGCCCATTCACCAAGATGTATCTCAAAAACTTGGCATGTTATCACCTCGGGTGAGTGCTGATGTGAGGACTCTTGGATGGCAAGAGTTCATGTTCAATCCCAATCACCGCTTTTAGCTATGTCACTGTAGCCACATGTGACCCTGCATGTATTCCCCATGCAGAATGTGTATATGCTGTATTATTTACGTTGTACTATTGGTAAGATCACGATATTTTACTTCATCGGGTTTACAGGTAGGATACAAGGTACATTGTTGCCTTATTGCGCAGAGAAATGGCCGACATGGGTCCAATATGGAATATGAGAGAATATTGGGGTACTGTTCGGCACGCTAGTGCCTGGTTGGGTCCCCTGCCTGGAAGGCCGTCTCCTTCTAATCTGCGAATATCATTCGTGCAGTTTGTGCAGTTTGTGTGATAGTGGCTGTGGTAAAAGAAAGCACCTACAAAGGTGATTCGCTGAAGTCATAACGCGGACAACGCCATATCCAATAACATGTGGCTTACATTATCAGTCCCAGCGAGTAATATCTTCGACTTTTGGCGACCGACGACGATAAATTGCGACGTGCTCCTCCTCATTTGTCGATAACCCACCCCTCTTCAGATCTGAAGTTGGCCATACAAGCCGATAATGCCCGCCATTTGCGCCTGACCCGACTATATTCACATTAAATAACTTGCAGGCGCAGATATTCATTTCTTCAAAATCCCTCGAAAATCACTTCACCGACGGTGCTGCTTTATCTCACACCGGGCAAGAATCGCGCTATTCACGTATTTCCAGCCTGTATCATCTCCTAGAATCACTACTACAATGGCGGAGTCTCAAGTGGAAAATGGGCAACGCGATGCCCCGCCTGATCTAGGCACTCGATCGGCTTCAACCCCTCCGGCCAGTCTCACTGCTAATCGGGTGAAGACTTTCTATCAAAGTATTGGAGAAGAAACTGCGGACATCTGGGAGGAGTTCCAAGGGTTTTTCGGCAGCGTTTACTTGCCTATTATGTTGGGAGTATTCGTAATTTTTGCGTTGCAGGCTGCTGCAGTAGCGAATGATCAATCACAAGTGGCAAATCAGCTGGCTCTCTTATCACTCTGTGCTGGGAATGTAGTAAGTTAATTTGGGCTTGTTAATCTTTACACCACTGATAATATGATATAGTCAAGCAATGTGTGCCTAGTTCTTCTTGAAGATACTGACAAATACCTATGGGATATTGCAGAGCCATTGTATAACGTATCACGGGCCACCCAACCATCTTCAGAGAATGCGACTACTACACATACCGTCCAAAAAAAGAGCAGTAATTATGGAATCAATCGTACGCGTGAGCCCTTAATTGCATACGGAATAATATTAGGGATTCTTTTCGTTACAACTATCATTCAGTTTCTGAAATCCTGGAAAAACCTCTCAAACCAACGACAAAATCGAGAGGGACAAGGGAGTCGAGACGATCTTTCTTTACCTGTCACGAGAGATCACGATTAGAAGGAGTGTAAGAGACGAGTTCTCAATATCCCAACAATTCCCAAATAGCGAAAGCTTTGCCAAGGCGCTCTATGCGCTTTCTGAGTGTCCCTATGGCTGAGAGGATAGCTCGCAGATATATTTATTGCAGAGTGGTGTCTTTCACCTTTTGTTAATGTGGTAAAGTGGACGAGGGACTTCTAGGGTGGGAGTGCTAGTTGTTAACAAGCGGTTTCGCTGAATGATGTTCATAATCGTTAGATGTTCTTTGATCCTTGTTCGGTGGATACCTGTGAATTGTTCTGTCTTTGTGGATTTGAGTACTCAGATACTCACACTAAGAATGGGCTAGAAGCCTCAATATCAGCCGCATGGGCAGTGAGTAGTCATGCGTTGTGTCCCGTCTCTTCGTATGGTCAATAGAGGCCCATAGAAGAGGGAGGTCAAAGCGACGTCGATGTATAAAGGGAGTGGATGCCGTCAGAGACAATTTGGTATCACAGATCCTAATAACTCTTCCCATTTTCTTCTATATAGTTTAACGATTGCCAAATTTGAGCCACCACCGATCTCCCTTATTCGTTTACTTACCTAATCGCCATAGGGCTTGTTTAACAGAAGTGGGCACGGCTATCATACCTGATCATCTACCCTCCACGTCCACTGACGCACTACAGTCCCTTCAACGAACGACGGAGTTTACTGAGGCTGATTTGGACGCAAACAGCTGTGTTGCATAACATGCCGTGTGCACCACCATATATTTCGCCCGAAGCGTTGAGGCTCGCATGTATCAACGAACTGGATGCATTGATGCGCGAGACATCTAGGGAATGGGTGTATCCCGCATCGATTGTGTTTATCCAGGGACCTGTTCCTACTCTTACACACAAACTTGTAAGCCGTCATTCATTCATGCCTTTTTTATGCGTGGGTCTATGCAAGTGTTTTCGTGGATACGTCCTTCTCACGCTATTCTCGATCGGAATGTGTACAGTGGTCTTCAGCTGGTTACCTCTATCATCGACTATTCCTCCTTTTGGCTTGATGACAATATTATTGACGAGCATGGCAAACATGTGCCCTTGGATCAACGGCTTGCGTTGGATCCAGTGACTTTGCATGAGGTTCTGGGTGGCGACGTCAGAGATTTGTCCATTCAGAAGATCCGTCAGATCTTGGAGGATGTTCCAGTTGTCTCCTTGGAAAAGGTCACAAATTTGGATTGGCGGAGTCGTGGTTACTGCCAAAGCTTTTGCAGCGAATGGCATCACAAACATCTACGAAACCCAAGTTTGCTTTGCGAATGTTGTGTAAGAATACACAACCCACTTTAGGATGGAAGACAGGCTCAATAAGCTTTTGCTCAGGTCCTAGCGGATAGGCCCAGTCGCCCGTAGCAGATCGTGGGTATTATAGCAGCTCACCCATGAGACGGGGTTGGGATTTAACCCAGAGCGCAGAGCTAAAAGATTTAGTTATGAAGATAGAATTGGCTCGCAGATCGAAGGAGTCAGATCTTGAAAGCATAGCAAGTCGACTGACGTTCAGAAAAAGACTCTGGTTTCGAGGTGGAAGCCGAGAAGCATCAAATGTGTCATTGCCGAGTCAACAGGTATGGGATGTGAGTAGGGCAATAAGACATGAGTGAGGGCAGAACAGCAGATAGGAATTTTATAATCTTTCCATAAAACGAAGCAAATCCAGCAGAAGAAAGTACAGCGAGTTGGAAGTAATTGATCTGGGCCGTTGACGAGTAGGGCTTCTTGGGAGGGTCTTCACTTAGCTGTTACCAGGACACGCGAGACTTGCCACTGTCTCTTTAACCTGGCACTCACAGTGTGCTAGCCCTCACAGCCTGGATGAAACACTGGCCTCGGCCCGAACCAGACTGCTGGCCCAACTTCGTCATTATCGCTGGGGATGTGTGTTTCTCTACAGCCGCATGCTCTGGAGTCCGGTATGAGGAGATTGTTTCCCTGTAGCCACTGGATTTCTGCTCGTGCAAGTGCCAGATCAGTTGCGGTGTAGTCGGATTGGTTGAGAAAGGCATCTGTGGAACCTTGACCAGTGCCCAGCCCTCCAATGGCAATGATTCAACAAGACCCGGCGCCGGCTTGCAATCTGAAACCGACACGGGGGAGCCTTGGCTCCTTCGAGTTGACCATGAGGCACATTGATAGAAGCCCAGACAGATTCTGAAACAGGCCTAGTTTCTGGAAGTTACAGCAAATTCGTTTACGAGACAAGAAAAGTCGCATCATCGATCCTCTTGCCGTATCACTTCTATAATGCTTCTAAAACCCACCAGTATTTAAAAAAGAATATGAATAACTAGAACTTTCGAAAGGGATTTTGATTAAATTACATTTGTCAGTTTCCACAGTTTTGTATAGAGACAGACTATCAAAGAATAACACTTTTAAATGATGTGTATGTTTCTCCACTGATATCTTTCTTTAAAAAGTCGTAATATCTGATACAACTTACAGGCTAGGTAAAATATGTTTATGCTTTCTCATTGAATAAACTAATGCTACATAACCAAGTGTTGCTTTAATTGGCAGTCATACTTTGTGGAGTTCAGTCCTCGCTGATATTATGAGTAAACACAGGCAAAAATGTTCCTTGTATCCCACCGTTAGGTCTCATCTGCGTCTCCACTTGTGCGATTGAGGTTGAATATTTTCCGATTCAGGTCCAGTTGAAGTTCAAAGGGCAACTTGAGCAGATTGCGGGATGGTAATTTGCAACTGTGGTAGCAGTTGGCCCGGGGATATATGACTGCTTCGATACCTCAGCAGACTTTGAGGACCAGATCAGTGATGGGAACAGTCATCGTCAACTTAGATGCTTTTACCCGCATCTTAAGTTTGATATTGCGACGAGGTTGAATGTGTTGCCATTAGCTCGCAGTTAGCTAGCGATCTACAGTGGGTTGTTGGGTACAGCCGCCCTCGACGGCAGTGACAGCCTAATCCAGGCAGCCGACTGAGCTGCGCCCGGCCACCCCTCCAAACGTATTTATCCATTTCCAACACTGCCTCTTTTGGGCCCTGGTCTTCTCTGGAGGTCGCTTTGCACACCTCTTCCGGCTATACAGATGCCTCTGCAAAAAGAATTGGCCTGCACAACTGGAGGCCCCTGTTTACCGCGGGCAATACCGTTTCAGAGCGGCGTAGTTTAGTGCTACGTACTGTCCTCTTGAGGCGACGGATCGCGTCAGTGTCTTGGCCAAGGACGCTGCTGGCCCACTTTATATCCGCATGTTTTAATTTGCTTCAGGGATGACTCCTTCAGCCAGCTGAGTTTCAAGGTCACGCGAATAATTACAAGGGACCTATGACCAGTTAGATGTGGCTCCTTCGGTGGAGCTAGCGTCGATCCCTGTCCCGACTTTATCTACCACTTTATTTAAGGGAACGTAAGGCGGCGCAATGCCAGTCCGAGCGCGTTTGAGGTGTGGTATTTCACCTGACTCTTCCCTCACGTTTGTACTCTCCCTAATTCACATCGAAAAACTGCCACGGGTCGCCGACTCGCCACGCAAGCCATCGCCATGGCACTCTATCCGATGGAACAATACTGGATTGCCCGCGCAGCACTCGTCGGTCTCACTCTTTTCGCTTCCTTTACTCTATTTGTGGTCTCTCTCTGCCGGGCTCGCACCCGGAGGGATCCCGCTCGAACAGCTTTCACCTTTCTAAAAGCGGCATTTGCTATCTTTTCACTGTCAGTCTCCCCAATTAAGTCCCCCTTTGTCTACCTGTTGATGCCATCTGCGCGATGCATTCCCTCGCACCATCTCGACTCGCCTCTCAGTAATCGATCTGACTAATTTTCGTAAATAGCTTCTGTTGTTTCGACACCGTCCAATTTATTCTGGCCGTGATAAGCTATCGTTTTGGTCTCATTCAACCTGACGCTCTCAACATCATCGGGGCTATTGCATCCCTTATGATCAACGTAACGGACGTATTAATTCTCATGATACTACCACGCGTGGCAGCTGGCATCCTCATAGCTCACTCTGGGGAGCCTAGATATGTGGACAAGCTAATCAAGATCGGTACCTATGGCGCTGCTGTTGTTCTCGTCCCTCTCGCTATAGCATCCACCGCGTTGCAGATTAAGTATTATTATAGCTACCTGTATGAAGACTTGGACACGATCTACAATCTTATTACAGCGTTCCGGTCGCTGGTTTTTGCCGCAGCTGTTCTGATCGGCGCCCGAGCTGTGATGGTGAAATACCAGACACGGTCTGAGAAGCGTGTGGCCACGGTAAATTCTCCTGGCTGCTTTCCCCGGCTCTATCATTGCTAAATTCTCCCAGGTGTCAACTCTCTTGATTGTCTCATCTGTCTTTTGGCTCTTGCGCACAACCTACGGGGTTGTTACGATTGCCACTATTGAAAAAAATGGCAATTACCGCATATACCACAACATAACCGAGGTTGTCTTTGCCATCTGGCCTGCTTTCATAGCCTTGTGCATCATTCTTGCCATCGGCACCAAAAAGCAGGATGGGCTCTGGTCCACAGCTCAGGCCTTTACGATGCCCAACCAGCAAACACCCTGGAATTACAATAATAATGCAACTCAGCCTCTCCCTCAGCACATCATGCAACAGTACGCACAGGCTGGATGGTATCCAGCGCAACAAGCGTACTACCCACCTCAAGTACAACAATCTGCGCCGCAACAATTTGCACCGCAACGATTTGCGCCGCAACAATATGCGCCACAACAGCAGCCATTGCCTCCCCAGCAGGTATATGTGCCTCCTTCGGAGCTCTCTTCACGCACTCCAAATCAGCATTTCTCCTCATTTAGTCAGGATGGCACTTCCAACCCCATCCCACCAATTGCGGCCCCACCTCTCCCTGGAGATTCCATGGGCTCTGATCAGGCAAAAGACACTACCGCTCAACCACCACGATAAATGATCACAGTCTAGAGTTGAGCAGTTTTATTACTTGAATCATGCATTCATCAACATAGCTACTAGACTAATTATGTATGAATTGTTTGATATGTCGGGTGGTCTGGTCAACACAACTGCGCATTTCAGCGCTTCTGACCAACCGAACGGAGTGCCCCGTCTGTCCACGGAGCGCAGCGAAGCTATGGATGCACATTGCCACCGTTTTGGACTGGATTTAATTATGAGATCGAGTTGCGCGTTTTTAATACCCAGATAGTGATTCAACAACTTAATACACCGTCTTAGAAAAATACATTCTGCCACCACTCAAGAGCCATTCATCGGTGTTTGTGGGAGTATCAAAGCCCATTTTATGATAGACCTAGCTTTGCTGTACTGACCGTCTCGTCTCTGAGTTCGTATCTATTCATATTATATTTGTATCATCTCCACTCATTTTCATTTTACTCGTTTGGCAACCTTGGTTGTTAGCTATTATAAACTGGCCAGCCGCTAGCACCCCACCATTGTTCTTTTGCTTATTCCTCTGGCATAGATTAGACACGGGGATAAAGAAGACTGATCTGGGCCTTGAAAATGGTCTTCGATATTGAAACGGTGGGCTGCAGCAATGAGTATTAGACGATGGAGCGTACGTTTATCAATATCGGATCTCGCCGAGGGTCTCCAAAGACATTACAAATTAACCGAAACTTGTACTACCAACAATTATTATAATTGATCATCTCCTGGCCCCTAAATAAGTAGTCTCATTTATGTCATGATTATTAGAAGTCATCGTTATGGATTAAATTCCATCATTATCGTGTGAATAATGTATCAAACATACCTGCCAGGAATATGAGTGCCTGATTTGCCAAGTGTAGCATTATTGAAATCGTATATTAAGATATTACTCTTCAAAGTTCTGGCCTTAGCAGCAAGTTAAGATGTAACTGACTATGGTTTATCTTTTGAAGTTATCACGCTTGATTCATCCAGAATCCCCACATCACGTTTAAAATCAGTCAGCCAATCCTGGTTATCTGCAATCGTTTGATTCAAGGGATCGTCGCTAAGATTGATAAGTATAGCAAACGTTGAATGAAGACAGGAATCTTACTCGTTGTATGTGATCCAGCGGGCATAGTGCTGGATCTCCGCGTCGGTTGGGACATGACAAGCTGGGTTGTGAGACGACATGGTCGCGGCAACCCAACGGGCTAGCTCCTCTGTGATCCATCGGTAGAAGTTGGGATCGCTAACAAAAAAGCTGCCAGCCTTCATCACCAAAGACCGGGCTGCCAGAATTGAGTGGCGATCGTCTCCTCCTATCGCTCCCTGGGGGCTGCTATGGTTACTAGCTTCAGGAGCCATAGATATCTCATAGAGTGACAAAGTTCCGTCCATTGGAATGGAGTCCTGAGCCTTGTGTTCTGAAGCAATGGTATCCTCAAGCATTAGGTCGACCACGTGTCGTCCTTTGAAGGCAGACAGCCAATAATTATCATCAGCTGCTGTCTGATTATGTGCTATGTCTGTGTCGTAAATTATAATACGGGCCTGCCGTCGGAGCTCTTCATCCGTTGGCTCAATACCAATGGCCCTCTGCACATCGAGATACTTTGCCAGTTCTCGCTCGAGTTTGGTATAGTCTTGGATGGTAGCATCTATTTTGAGATTTTCTTGGCTCTCAAAATTATCCAGGAAGGAGACCTCTGCGCGTTGAAGAAATCCAGACAACCAGTCCGCGGGTGAGTGGATGAGTTTGACAAGCCAAGTCGCAATGAAATCTGATGGAGTAGTCGAGACCTCTTCCATCCGACCGAGAATACAACATGCCTCCTCTTTTAGTTCGCTGGGGATGGTCGTAAAGCCCGATAGCTGCCGAAGTTGAACAAAATAGTGAAGCTGGGCTTCGAATGGGCATTCCTCGAATAGGCTAGTCTTCCCATTGATCCTCAATGTGAAGAGTCTGCTTTCGGCCGAGGTCCTCATCGGACTAAACTTTGCTTTCTGAACGATTTCGTCTGCTGACATGATCAAGTCTTGTAGCCATGAAGGAGGGTGTGGAACTTCCTGTCGGTATGCGTCCTGCTGGTATGCAACCTCTGACGCAAGAACAATCCTGCAGGCCTCAAGTTGCATTTCTTCGCTGCTCGGCATTCTTGAGTTCTTGTCAAAATGTGTCTGCATGAAATATGCCAATTCGAGCTTTAGAAGCTCGTATGCGCTTCGCGGGGTTTCTGCTAGTGCTCGGCTGCCTTCGAACGGAAATGGAGTCGAGCGTTCGGTGTTAATGAAGTCTGTGCATGTAAGTAAGAAGCTGTTCGAGAAATATATATGCTAGGGGGGGCAGATCTGATCTCATACATGGTGGAATCGCGTTCTCTACGAGTGCCAGAACTTCAGAATCGAACCCCCAGTCACCCTTCCAGTCGGCCATAGTCTTGCCAGACTTGAAGTGGCCTGCCAAATGGTGAACTCGAGCATCCCAGGTGTCCATAGTGTGCCCACAAAAGCCACATCGTGACTGAATCTCTGGCATCGCAACTTTCCAAGACTTCATCGGCCATGCGGTAAATTTGGAGTTATGGACTAGTCGTAAATGCTGATTCAAATGGTCTTTCCGATTGAACGTCCGCCAGTGGACCGACCGATCTTGACATGTTGAGTGGTTATGGCTCTGAACATGGGCATCATCGGGATCTGTCTGCCCACAGAACACGCAGCAGATGGTGCCAGTATCCGGTTTAAGAACTCGAGGCCCATCTGGGGCACATACCCATCGCTCAAGCGGTAGATGGAGCGTGTGCTCGTGCCTTTGCCAATCATACCTCGCGCTGAATGTTTCAGTGCAGAACGTACACTGAAAGGTCTTCCATGGACTAGATAGGGGTGTTTTTCCGTTGCTCTGCTTTTGAATCCGTCTTCTACGACGTGAGCGCGGGTGACCGAAAGCCCTGAACGGTCCGAATGACCCATTGCTGACATGAGAAGTAGCAGATTGGTGTGAGCCACCGCTCGAGCAGGAGGTATCGATACTCCTTGCGGAGGAGGTATTGCAGAAAGACTTATCCGACCCGTCTCGAGTTGCGTCGGGATTGTGCGATTCATCAGCCCCTGGAAAGTAGGTCAACATCCCAAAATGATTCTAAGAACTCCCCAAGGCCTTGACTAGGGGTTGTCTGCCCATGAATATTGACTTGATTGACTTACTCGGCGATCGATTGGAGGTGGAAGCAACTGCTCGAGCAATGGCAGTAGCGCTAGCAGGCTCATTTTCAGGTGGAGAGTCAACCCATCTCTCAAGTGGATTCATTTGAGACGGTCCAGTATGCACTGCCGGTGTTGCCGGTCTTGGGGGAATGTCGATTGGGCTCGCGGAGCTACTTTGGGGACGCGAAGCCGTGCGAGAGGCAGGAACCTTACCTCGACGACGTGCGTTGGCGAGCCAGTTTGCGATTTGGGTCCTGTTTAGACCAGTCTGCTCCTGAAGTATGCTCCTGTCAACCTCGTCAGGATAAGGATGATTGTTGTGAGTTGAGAGCCAATGTTTCAAAATGCGGACCGCCTCTCTGTTAAACCTGGTCCCAGACTTGGATGGAGGTATAGTCTGAGTGGTGTCATGGATAGAAAATGACGATGTATTTGCAATCATTTCTCCAGGAAAAGTAGTTATGGCGTGGTTTTGATTGGGGACATGATCTAGGTTGTTGCTAAAGATGGATGGGTTGTGACCCAGCGAGCCAGGCGCAGACGATGCGTGAGACCCGCCTTGGAGGGCATTTTCCGGAAACCCTTCGATGCTTTGGTTCTGCTGCCCCTCTTTAACAAAGTCGAAAGCAGATATTTCAGCCGTGAGCCAGGAGTCTCTGTCAGTGGGGATAGCATCTGGATCCCCGCTGTCAAAACCTGTGTCATTGTAGATATATCCATCAGAGAGGAAGGCCAGGTCCTCGCCAAGAGGGTTATCCAGGCTGAAATCTAGGTCTGTGCCATCAGAAAAGATATCCTTGGAAGCCATGCTGAACGTCTTGGCAGCTGCAAAGGTGAACCGAGGAGACGCTCGGCAGTAGCTTACTTGCCCCACCTTGGAACACAGTGGAGGAAGCCGAGTTAAGCGCGCGCCACGATAGAGGTAAGCGGACTAGCGAATCCCGGACATTGATGCGTCGGACGAACCTCGCATTATCGTCTACCCTGCTGAATAAATGCGGTCGTCCCCAAAAGTGGACGAAGAGTTGTTGGGCTCAGAATTTGTTAAGCGCAAACTATCCACACAGCCCGGATAAATCAGAGCGATGCGGTCCAGCCGGTTTCGGCACGCTACAGAGCATCGGCACCCCTCCCGATTGGCTGGTCACCTTGTCATCACGCCCTATTGACGGGGCACAACATGACGACATGCAAACGATGGGCGGATGTAGTAGCGACGGGTAGTAGAGACGGGAGTGAGCCTGCAGATCTGAAATCGAACATATGAGAGCTGTCACGCGATATGAAACCACTTGAATGAGCGGATTAAAAGTACGACAGACTGCATCAATGGTCAATCCAACATAGTGGTCTCATCATTGCGCCGAATGGGCCTATAGATGATAAAATTGCCAACCAGTGAGAGGGTCGACGAAGGCCAGGGAGGGGATCCCGCAATACCCCCATCCCGTAGAGGCGATGGAGTGGAGTTGAAGCAGTACAAGCGCGGGCCCGCATCCGATGTTTTTACCATTATGTTAGGTAACAAGCTGCCGTGAACTCCTCCAAAGTGGTCTGTCGATTGGCTGGGGTCAGTCTACCCTCCCTGGTGTGAGTCCCGGCCTTCGCCTTGATGCCAGATTTAAGGCGTGACATTGAACACGCCCAATGCTTGTCAGAATGGCCTGCAAGTACCATGGATCCACATATTTGAGTAGAAAAGACGATGAGAGAAGCCAGCATGGACGTGCATTATCATCACTATCCTTTCAATATTTTCCCTGGACTATGGCAATCAAGGCAGGCACCAACTGGCTCGGAGCTCGTCGCGATCGAGAGTCCCCGATCGAAATCAAGGTCAACGACCATTTTCATTACAAAGTCTATACTTGTGGTTCAGTTGTTTCGGGGTTGGTGGCGGTTTCAACAAAGCGCAATGTTCCGTTCGATGATTTCGAGATTATCTTTGCCGGAAAGGCGTCTACACGAGTTGACCACCTTCGACCATGCCAATCATCCGCATCCCGCACATTTCTGAGGCAGAGCATGCCAATTTCACGGAACAAACTCCCCGAATCTCGGATCTTCGAGGCTGGCCGGACCTACACGATCCCTTTTGCCTTCGTTGTTCCATCGCAGCTCGCACCTAGTGCATGCAGCCATAACTGCAGTGCGATAGTGCAGGAGCAGCATTTAAGACTGCCACCTACCATAGGGTCCTGGGACGGTGAAGATCAGGCTCCAGAGACCACAAAAATACAATATTCTATCAACGCCCTGGTCTTACAGAATCACGAAAAGTCCGGACGAGTCACATTACTCGAGGATCAGCATCACTTAAGAGTACTACCACTATGCGCCGAAGACCCCCCTCTACATGTATTTCCCGAAGATGAGATGTATCACTTGGTACACGGAAAATCGATACGCCAGAATTTGTTTTCCTCACCAATAGGTTATTTGAGGGCTTCGGCCAGCCAACCTACTCCAATTGAACTTTCCCTCGATACTCTGAGTACGACAGGGTCCTCGATAAGAATCGATTTCGAGTTTATCCCAAAATCAAAGGAAATGCCTCCAGATATCCACGCCATGGCAACCAAAATCCATTCGACAACCTACGCTTCTATTAATCCAATTGACAATCTGCCTAACCTCGGAAAGCCGGCCGAAAATATACTCTGCCCGGTAGTAACTTACTCGACAACAAATAAAATCGTCACCGATCACCCAGGAAGAGTAGATTGGGGTCAACAGTGCACTTCTTCCTTACGTGGATACTCAAGGAAACCACAAATTGACCAACAGGAGCTTACTATGGAATCTCATATCGCTGAGATGTGCTCAAGCGTTAGGAGCCATGACACTGAGGAAAACAGCTTCACCAAGCACGTCGGCGTATTGGATATCCCCTTTACACTTCCTACTGCGAACAAACGGATTTTTCTTCCGACGTTTCATTCATGCATCATTTCTCGGACCTATACCATCCATCTCACTCTGGTGGCGGGCTCCTTCGGTACAACCCTTCCACTATCGATCCCTCTTCAAGTTGTTGTCAAAGACCTCTCAGAGGCTCATGACTTGCCGGCTTATGTGAGTACTCCATCACCCACATCAGGGGCAAATCACTCTAACCCAAGTTTCCATCAAGAAAAAAAGTCTTTCCGATCTAGTTCAAGAACATGGCGAACCTCCTTCATATAACAGCGTGGATTCATAACTTGACGTGGTTGGGGTTGGGATCAGCAAATTACGAACGATAGAAGGAAAAAATATGGAAAAGATTATGACTTGATTTCGCCGGCTACGTTACTAGAAGTGGGGATTGGCCGTTGTAAGAATAATGGTGATCAAGAAGAAAAGGTTCATAGTAGAGTTTCTCGAGAAACAGGCAAGGGGCCAATGGTTACTACGTCTTGGCTTTCGAACGCTATTCCTTTTAAATGCTTCTGCACCAAATCTAAGCCTTTATACTGTTGAATGCCAAACAGCGCAAAGCACACTCGTATTAAAGGAGTTTTGGGTTTCGAGCGGCCTGGATTCCGCTATGCACATGTCGTATATCTCATTGATTCATAAGCTGAATAATGCCTCAATCTATCGGTAGCTCACCTGCTAAGGTCCAAACCGCATACTGAGTTAGGCTAGTTTGCAAAGACTTAAGGCTTTCAAGAGGTTTCAGAATGAACGTCCAGGCTCCCGAATCATCGTTTGATACCCTACATGACCATGTGGCTGCGTCCGCTAAAGGGACATCATATCGTGCATCTCTTCAACAGGGCCCATTGAAGGATGATATGTAGTCGGCCTACCGCGCATGACCCTTTGCCACGACGGGCTCTTTGCCTTGACCTCAGCCCACCGCTGTAACTCTAGAGGAACAAGCTCGGCACTGCCAACCTCAATGCAGCGCAGGACGAAGGGAAGCAGATGGCTGTCGAGTATGGTTGGCCCTACTTCGGAGCCAAAAGTCCATTCGTCGTCGTTGACAATAGAGCCGCTCTGCCTACGATGCTCGACGATTTCTACAAAAATGGCCTGAAGGTCGGCACGGTTCTTGGCTACAATGGCAGGTTGAAAGGCCACGCCGTTTTGTTCATTGTGGCTAATTGAGGGTCAGCGTCAATATTAATTCCAGATTCCGAGGATAGAAGGTCAGCCTACAACGCGAGCTTCACTTCAAGAGCGGCGCGATACTCCGGACTGATATCAGCCCTCTTGAGGATCTTTTCCACTGGGGAAGGATTGTACTGCCTCATCTCGGGTGTGGGATTCCTGTTGCTGATGGACAGGCCATATACAGCATGGAGTCTTTGGAAAAGATCTCTGACGACAGTTTCGTGTTTCGCCGGCAGCATGGCTGGGTAGTGCTTCTCAGCCAGATGGAGCGAGATAGCGCGACTTTCAGTAAGTGGCTGTTGGAGAATGTTGCCAGTCATAGTAGGAACCTGGCCTTTTGGATTCACCTTGGTTAGGTAATACTCGCTTAGATTTTCATTGGCTTTGTGGTTGATGAAGCTCAGGGTAATACTCTTGGGCGGGATTGCGTCATGTGTTATGGGGCCGAGTTGGATCGTATGACGAGCCATCATGGAATAGAGGGAGAAGGGAGACGAGTAGAGCGTATACTCTGCATTTTCCCAGTCTGCCATGTTTGTAGTTGAGCTTGCAAAGAGATGCGCTTGTCAAGGTTGAGCTGTTGGGTTGATGGTATTACGGTGGAATGTTGATAATGTTGTAGGAAGGTGAAGAGTTACGGTGTGATATATTAGAGAGGGGAGGTTCATTAGTCAGGTGACCTGATGAAGAGTGACGGAAAGCTTCTACAGACACCCCGAGTGGCTGCAAGACCTGTCCAAAGCTGAATTTGTGTGTATTCAGCAGAATTTAGCAGCCCATAAGAAAACGCGTTGTCCCCCAATAGCTAGATAAGGTCCCCCCTCTTCTTGGCTATAACCCTGTTCAAGAGTGCCGAGATACCCGAGAGTGGTAACGTCATTCAATGCCAGTAATTATTCACGCTACCCTTGGTAATCAACCATGCCTTGTCAAGCGCTTCCACAACATCTCTTGGCAGAGGATCCTTCTCCATAAACCCAAGATTTTCCTCCAGTTGCCTCTTGCTACTGGCCCCGATGATGACCGAATCACCTCGCGCAATATCCAACTTGGAATGGTGAGCAATCCACCGGAAAGCGCAATCCATCTCTGTAAGTTGATGCTTTCCTGCTGCTTCTCTAATCAATTCAAGCGCATCGAAAATAGCGTCGTTCCAGAACCGTCGCCGGTACTTGCGACCTTGGAAAGTGTTCGGATCGAAGCGAGACATGGACTCAATGTCCGTGTCGTTGGTATCACGCCGGTACCGCCCGGTAAGCTGACTGCCAGCTAGCGGACTGAATGCGTAGAAAGTGATGCCATAGTGCTTGAGGCACGGAAATAGCTCCATCTCTACAGTCCGATGAATGGCGTTGTATACTCCCTGGTACACTGTAGGGCGAACCCAACCCTCGCGCATACACAGGTCGCTTATGTATGCCACTTCCCACGCCATGTAATTGCTGAGTCCGAGTCTGTTGAACTTGCCCTCCTGGTGCAGTTCGTTGCAGGCCCTGAGAGTTTCCTCAAACGGGGTACTGCGATCTGGCCCATGAAGATACCAGAGGTCAATCTTGTCTGTCTTGAGGGCTTTGAGGGACTCATCGAGATGCTTGCGAAGATCTTGAGAAGAATGAGTAATCTTGCCAGTCCCGTCGTGTATGTTGGGGTAAAGCTTCGTGTCAACTACGAGGCCTCGACTTTGCCAGTCTAGCTGTCCCAGGTATTCTTCCGAGGAACCTTGACCGTATACACGGGCTGTATCAACCACTGTACCGCCGTGGTTTTGGAAGAGATCTAACATGGCACCCGCTTGCTTGAGATCATGGATGCGCGCCTGTTCGACACCTGAATTTGTTAACGAGGCTTCTCGAGGTTGGACAAGCAAGCAAACCTTCTCTGCCAAACGTCATAGCACCAAAAATAACGGGTACTCTCGACTTTCGTTGAGGGGCCATATTGGATGTTGTAATGTAGAATGAATTGCAAACAATCTGTATGAGAATTTGATGGTGATCGAGTGCAGGCAATAAAAAGGTTCCAGGTGCTGACCAGTCCTGAAAACTGGATGGAAACAGAAATAGCTCGCTCAGGCGATTGCCTAGCTCTTTATCGTGCCTGTCAAATGATCCGACCGCTAATTCCTTAGGCCCTTGTCAGCAAATCAGTACCCAAGTACGCAAATGGTAGAAGCTCCGATTGAAGAATCGGCAACGTACATGTGATACTCCCGAACATTGTCCTGGTCATTGGTAGAGCCAGCGGGGAGATAAGCGATGAGGGGATATCTTGGCTGCAGGGTGCGGAGAAGTACAGCCACTACACGCATGGATACGCCAGACGACCATGATGTGATATTCAATCTGCTGGCCATACTACCACCAAACCAGCTCGATCCTCCTAATTACTGTCACTGTCTCATCATGCGGGACTATTGCGCGAGCGGTGGCAAACTGGCAGTCTATGGAGTGTCTGTAGCCCATTATGGATGTTGTATTAGTTGTTGCGTCTAAGTCAAATAAATGGAAATCACAACACTTCACATACTAGACAGACGTATTCTGGCTTTGACAGTGAGTACTCGCATATGATTGCGCAAGATGCATTGATTTACAGCTAGACTAATCTACGTTTCTAGGTAAAATGAGAAATAAACGAGTCTCTCAGCTCAAACGGATGCTCCGATGGTCGAGGCAAGTCCTTTGAAACATGCTGGTTGACAACCACAACGATAAGTGTACTTTTCTCAGCCCACTCAAACGCCTGAATGAGACCCTCGGCACTGTCCACGAAGAACTTTTGCTTGTAAGGCAAGCTTCCAGCCAGCGAGAGCAGGTTGTTGGTGTTGATGGGAATAGGCTGGCTCCCAGTAGAGCAGTGAATGCCGTTGTGAATAACCACGTGGATCAGCTCATCTGAAGCTTGAGCAGCAAGAACAGCCACGTTGCCTACGTGCATCAAGAACGAACCATCGCCTTCCACGCAGATGACCCGGCCCTTGGAATGGCCGATCTGAACTCCATAGGCCAGCGGGTACGTGTGGCCCATGGCGCCGATGGACAGGAATGCGCGAGACAGATCCTCGTTATTTTCCTTGCGAACCATGTAGATCTCGCGAGAGTTTCCGCCAACTGAGGACACAGTGACATCGGATGGATAGAGGCGCTTGAGAATGATGCGGATGGCGTGTTCCCGCGACAAGGCAAGATCCCCTTCAGAAGACCGCCAATCCTCGGCTCTAGCTGTGAGCTTAAACACGTTGGCCACAGGGGGTTGCCAAAGTCCATTGCTCTCGCCGCGCTCAGGACTGTACGCAGCAAATCTGTGGTTTGGAACGATGAGGGCAACAGGCGTATTGCCTTCCCTGGCGGTCTTGATGAGCCGCGCGACAGCACTAGTGACAGCTTCGAGCGTATATGGCAGAATCTCATAGGGAAAGCCCTGCGATTCTAGAGTTCCTAAGGTGCGGGGGCCTGCCAGGAGGTGCTCCGGCTCGTCGTGCTCTCCTGGTCTGCCTCGCCAGCCGACCACCAGCAACAGGGGAATTCCGAACACTTCTTTGGCAGCCAGAGACTGAAGGGGGTTGAGGGCATTTGAAAGGCCCGAGTTTTGCATGTATGCAACTGCGAGGTTCTTGGTCGAGAGATAGTAGCCAGCGGCCAGACCGATAGCAGCGCCTTCACTCGCTGTCACGATGTGCTCTGGGGATTTCTTGGTGGCGTACAGGTACGCGAGAAATCCCTTCAAGCAGGAGTCGGGGACGCCAAAGGCATGGGTGATGCCATTGCCGACAAGTGCCTGCTCGTAAAACAAACGCGGATCAAGAGTAGCCATGGTGAGTTGAAGTATAGAAGCACGTAGATAATGTGAATAAGTTATGATAAATTGTCACTGTTGTGGAAAACCCAAAGACACCTACAGAATGAGGAGGGAATAAGTACCAAGGTCTGACTCTTGGCCATATTTCCAGAGGATCCGTTCTTCCTTGAAGACAGAGTACATCCGAGAGATGCGGAATCAACACAAGCAACCAGACAACGAGGTTCCGAATCCTACGCATAAACATCAAGTATCCTCACGCGAGAAGTTGCCTCACACGGAAGCTGTCTTATGCATAGGTTACCGCAAGCTGCCTTTGATTTGATAAGTGTCGGCCCGTCAATGCAATGTAACTGTGAGATGTGCCGAGATATCATGGCCTGATCGATTAAGGCCTTGAATGAGTGATACAGACACGCCTTGACGCAAACCTAGATCCTTTGAACAGAGAACAAATAAAGGTTATGCCTATATATGATCTGATATACGCCCTCGTCATATCTCACAACTGATCTTCTGAAAGTAACAGCCTGCATACTAAAGGATCGCGTACCAGTTCCGAGGCTTCATCATTCGATGCCCGGCAAAGTCGGCAACTCTTCGAATCGACCCCAGGTTCTTGTATCATCTGGGAGGAAATATTGGAAATCGCCGTGCGGATCTATCTGATTCATCTGATTCGTAAGCGGAGGAAGGACAACTGCGCCGCGAGAGCACTCACACCGGCTGCTCGTCTTGTCGCGAATCACGTACGGTTTCGCGAATCACATACAGTTCCGACGACGAAAGCGTTAAAATTTGCCAATTGCCTGTCATTACCTGTCACCCACCCCTGGCTAAACGCAGGAGATGTGTCAAGCCTGATTGAGACGGTCTACACTGGCTAAGTGCATGTCTCCTTGTCTTACTGCTGACAAGCTTATTGCCATAGCTAGGATACGGTAGTGATCATATTCGCACGGCTCGGCTCGCCCCGCCCCTAAACCCCGGTCTGCTAATCTTTATCTCGTATTATCCAATGCTTCTTTCACTTGCCGCCACTAGGGACACGGATGCCGACAGATCCGTTGGAGGTATATTTCTCGCCTGCGTTTTGTTGGTCTCGCCTAGCGCGGAAACTGGAAATGCGGGCGGCCAAGGTCGTGACTCCTGGCGCTGATTTCAGCCATCTTTGCTTCGTGTGTGTGACGTCAATACTGGCAAATGCTTTCTTTGCGGTTCCTTGTCTCCTCCGTCTCGCTCTGTCGTATTCAATCCCACAACTTGCGAAATCACGACAAGCGCACCTATCACTTTGCAGTACTTGTAGTTTGTTGCAGTGCATCATATCTCCTACTGGCTCATTGCTGATATTCCCTCGGACAAGGGTTATCAGCCTGATCTCGGCGATACTATTGAAACCTGCTGTCCAAGGTTTGCTGAACCCATCAACAGTGACTGAAGTAGACTGACTGATCTATGAATCCGTAGGTCAGCCATCAATAACGTCTATAGTACAGGCGATTACGGCTACTCCTGATATTGGCGTTGCTCCTAGTCTCACGCCATCAATTCGGGATCCCAAGGCACCAAACCCACAGGGTTGTCCAGGCTATAGGGCCGCCAGCGTTGACCAGAAACTCAAAGGTGTGCGGGCTGATCTGAGTATTGCTGGGCCTGATTGTTAGGCGTTGTATGTCCCCTTACTATTAGCTTTGGCATCTAGCGCTGATTAGTCTCAGCGGGAATGATATTCGTGATCTGGTTCTTGAAGTCAAGTATCAGACTAAAGAACGGTTGAATGTTAGAATCTACCCCAAGTACCTGTCTGAACGGAACAGAACTCAATATATTCTCCCAAGTTACCTTGTTCGGGAGCCTGGTCGAGATGAAAAGACTAAAATATCGAATAGTGACCTCAGATTTGAGTGGAGGTGAGCACCCTAGTTGCAGCATCTTGGTTCTCATAGGTGTTGATGTGAACCTTGTAGCAATTCGCCAAGCTTTCAGTTCAAGATTATCCGGAGATGCACCAGGGAGATCCTATTTTCAACATACGGACATGTGCTTGTCTTTGAAGACCAGTTTATTGAGGTGGTGACGAATATGGTTCCAGACTACAGCGTCTACGGGCTAGGTAAGGCAAGACGCAAACGACATAGACTCAAGCTGACCATGGTCATAGCTGAGAACATACACGACTTTCTCGGACAGAACTTCACGCAGACCTTCTGAACCAATGATGCCGGCATTGAGCACGGAAATACCTACGGCGTGCATCCGTTCTACCAGGAAAGCCGGTATCACAAAGGAAGCAACACGACTTCTCATGGGGTATATGCGCGCAACGCTCATGACTAGGAATGACTTCTGAGACCTAAGACATTGACATACCGAACTATCGGCGGCAGCATTGATCTGTAATTTCTCAGCGGCCAGAATGAACATGGAGGATCTACCGCTGTTGAAACTATGCGCCAGTACCACGCCGGCTGCGTAGGCTTGCCTGCTATGCAATGTTCTGGACCCTTGGTTTCCATCAGTGTCGCCTAGGATACGACACTCTTGACAAGATTGAGGCTGTAGTAAAGAGCTACAGGGCTGCTGATATCCCATTCGCGGGCATCTGGTCCGATTTCGACATGTTTGACGGCTTCCGCAGCTTCGCCAACAACCCTATCACCTTTCCACCCGACCGCATGGCGAAATGAGTTGACTGGCTGCATAGAAATGAGTAGTACTTTGTTCCCCTTGTCTGGCCTAACGTATATCGCCCGAACCCTAATAATCAAAACGACACCTGTGGCCCTTATGAACGTAGCGCTGAGCTCGAGGCCTTCATCCGATACCCCGTGTCCGGAGACTTCTACACGGGCAACAACTGGCCAGGCTTCGTTGTCTGGGGAGACTTTATGCTACCAGAGACACACTCATGGTAGGCCAAGGAGCTCAAGATCTGGTACGACAGTGTCCCGTTTGACGGCATGCTCACGGATCTGACAGAACCTGCGTCGTACTGCGTTGGACCTCGCGGGAATGGTCATCTGGATATGAATCCAGTTCATGTTCCTTTTCTGATTCCCGGAGAGGAACTCAACATGTTCTATGAGTATCCCGACGCGTTTGCTGAGACAAACAGCTCCGAGGCCGACTGGGCAAAGGAGGCTGCTGCCAATCAATCGGCTGCTCTACAGGCTACGCAAGTCTTCGATGTCCCTACCACGGCCACACTGGGACGCACTGAACCGACTCCTAGTGTTAGAAACCTCACATACCCACCTTATGTGTTGAACAAGTAAGTCTGGTCAAGCCTTGATTATCTAAAGAACAGTGCTCACAACCACAGTCTACAGCCTGGCCACTCCATCGTGAGAATGACCATTTCCCCAGATGCAACCCACAACGATGCTCTCAACACCACCGAGTATGAGATGCACAACTTGTTCGGGAATCAGATATCCAACGCCACCTACTACGGGCTACTCGACCTCTTCCCAGGCCGCCGGCCATTCAACATTGCTTGAGGCAACTTTGCTGGCATCGGTCGATATGCTGCTCATTGGGGCGGCGACAATTCATCCAAATGGGGAAGCATGTTTATGTCCATCTCACACGCCCTGACACACATGATGGCTGGCGTGCCAATGTTTGGCATCGACGCGTGCGGCTATTCACACAATGCAAGCTTAGAGCTCTGCGCATGCTGGATGTCCATGGCTGCTTTCATGCCCTTCTACCGCAATCACAACATGGCAGGCACAATATCCCAAGAGGCGTTTGTCTGGTCATCTGTTGCCGAGGCTTCTCGCCGCGCTATAGCTGTGCGATACAGCCTTCTCAACTACCTCTGCACCCTGTTCTATCACGCCACCACCAAGGGCGACCTTGTGATGAGGGCTCTGGCGTGGGAATTCTCCAATGATGAGAGTCTCAAGGCCACCTATTCACAGTTCCTGCTCGGACAATCCCTCCTAGTGACCCCTGTGCTTACTCCAAACTCCAAAACTGTCCGTGGTGTCTTACCTGGAATTGGACAAGGTGCTCGTTGGTACGACTGGTACACACTAGATGAAGTCCACGCCAGGCCTTAGGAGAACATCACTCTCGATGCACCCCTACAACACATCAATCTTCAAGTCAGAGGGGGCACGATCTTGACACTGCAGGAGCCAGGGGATACGACGGCGGCAACGAGGAGAAATGCATTCTCACTCCTTGTCACTCTTGACGACAATCAATATGCTGAGGGCAATGTATATCTTACGACGGTGTTAGTCTCGAACCCGAGGCCACCATGATAGTCTGTGTATGTGAAAGCGTCATCGACGTATACTAGCCTACTAACCACACTGATACAGTACATTTTCAACAAGGGGGTTCTCCGGGTGGAAACCAACGACACATACCAAGTCTGTGCCCCGCTCGACAGGATCACGATTGCTGGCTTGAGAGAAGAGCCCAAGGGAATTGAGTTCCGCTACAATCATAAGCTGCTTAAGGACCATTCACCCGTGCTTGAGTACATAAATGGCACTGCATACATCACTGGTTTGGATCAGTATACGCCAAGAGGGGCCTTTGAGCACGGCTTCCAGCTGACACTGACGACTTGAAATGTTGTTGGTGATGAAGGCTATACTAGTGTAAATGTGAGATCATTTTGAAGACTGAGATGGGACCTCCTTAGAACAAGAGTATGAGATGCTTAGAAATGTATGTATTTTGAGAGGAGAACTAGGCATCTTTGCGGATGACGATTGTCTAAATCAGCATCACAAATCTAGCTCACACACTACCAAGGAGATGGGCGACGGACGGTCCCTGCGACTACAGGGTCAGAAACACATCGACTCCACCAATTCAATAGACAACCTCCACGATTCTGTCAAATGTGTCAGATTCTCCTTCCTTGTTTCTATATGCTCCATGGATGTCTACAAGATTGCTCTGCATCTTTTTCAGCGATTGCGCCCCAGTGTCCACGACTCAGGCCACCAGCTCCAGAGCACGACCCAGCCTCCAGCAAGAGACGCAAGCCCCGTGAACAGAATGAGGGGTCCGTATGTGCTGCCGTATCTGGAGTGTTGGCAGTCAGATGCAGTTCCAGCTTTGATCAGCCGGACGCTTGCGGCGCCTCCAACAATATATCCAACGCCTCTGACACCGTTTATTAGACCAATTAGCGACCACCAGTATTTCTTTGTCTCCTCTTTCCCCGTGGATCAATCCTAGTCTCGGGCCATCCCCATCCCTACATGCTCCATCACACCACTATCGTCGCATCCCTGTAGTAAATGTAACAAAAAGCCCCTCGGCGAAGTTGCTCGCGTGACGTGGCTCAGAGACACTGTAGGCTCGTAGTAGACTATATGAGTGTATGCATATCACATCTCACGGCGGTCGCTTCCGCCAAGGAATTTCCCCTGCGGCTCTGCAGCCCCCCCCCCCCCGGATCGACTCGGCACAACGGCATAAACAAGGCTGCCAGCCTGTAAGCTACGTATAGGCAAAGGTACTCGTCACAACATGCACGAAAAAAAAAGAACGGTGGGGATTACTCTATTTAGCCAAAGGTATGGCACAATTGGCATGGTTCACATTGAAGCAGCTACCTGCAAGTATCGTATCTGTGCCCCCTTGAAGCTGTCGAATGCTATCCCAATCCTGCTTCCGCTTGTCCATGGTTTCAATTTCTTCCCTCGGGCCGACAGCAACGTCATAGGGTGCTATCTTCAGTCTGCGTGAAGTACCACCTTGTGCGGGCGGTCATCTACTTGAACACCGCCCCTCCTTCTCCAATTAGCATCATGGTACGGCAGCTTCCAGCCTCCTTCACTCTCAGGCGTAGATAACCACAGTCGCAGAAGGTGGCGACGGGGAGCCGGCGGCTCATGGTCCTTGTACGACGTGCGAGAATGGTAGAGATGATTGTTGGTCATGAAGTGAACATCTCCAACCTCGAGGACATTACGGATCGATTCCCGCAAGCAGGTTTGGTCAAAGAACTCGATGGCCTCGGCCTGTGCGTCAGAGAGCGGAGGAATCACACCCTTATCCGAGAATCGCTTCAGAGACCGGACGTAGTTTGGGTCGAACCTAAAGGGTGTGAGTGTCTATAATTCACATAGCAGGCGAGGTTGCCTTACTTGGAGTAGACCCGGCCATTTCCCCTCTCAATGTAATAGATGGCACAGCGAATGTAATCCTCCTGAACTGCGCTCACTTCTCCCTTCCGGTCAAAGTACCAGATGGGTTGAGTGAGAAGCTCGGCCACGTCGGGGCGCTCTTCCTGCATGACATTCCAGACTTGGTCGCCAGATACAACGTCGTTCTCGCCCCCTTCAAGAGGCGTGTTGAGGCAGAGCAGACCAACAATATCGGCGGGGTCGGCGTGGAAAGTCTGTCTAGAGATAAAGATAACGTCAGTGTTGATCCGAGGGTCGCAGCTAAGCATGAGCGTCCCTCGCCGTGGTTCGGTAGAGCCGGACTTTATGAAAGTCAGCCGGGTTCTCACCAAGGTCTTTAATATGACCAAGCACATGGCCCCTGCCGTTCTGGCTCAAAATGTGCCCAAAGTGCGCCCCCAGGCCCATGTAAGCCGTGGCCGACTTGCGCATGCCCCATTCCTTGACAGGCATGCCTTGGAACAGGAGGAACCCGTAGCCGTTGATGAGGTTATCGCGGACTTGTTCAAGATACTTGGCCATTCGTGGAAGAGGAAACAATTCCTGGAAGTGCGCGTGAGTCATGGCAGTCATTCTGTCCGGCAGGTGCCTCTTGCCTTGCACATCTCGTTCAAGTCCCGTCCGCTCGTAATGTAATTCTCAGCAGAGGTGCTCAGATCCTCGAGCTCCAGCTCGGTAAAGGGATGCTTCCACAGAGATTCCTTCTCGGGGGTTCCAGAAAGGTCATCTTTGGTCCATGCTGTGATGCCCGTTATCTTCTTTGGGAAATCCGAATAGGGGTGGATTTCGTCGTACAGGGGCGGCTGCTGGCCTGTGGTCTTGTAGCCGTCAGGGAAGAGAGCGGATTTGGGCTTGACTTCGAGCTTGGTGCGGAATTCAGTCTTGGGAAGGTGAGAGAATTTGACGGATGTTTCGACCAATACAGGAGCCATTTCGGTGGTTTTAAGTGATACGTGAGTATCTTGAGCACAATTCAGATGGGTTTGATTCAGGGACGGGACAATTCTTATCTCTGGTTAAGACAGCGTGCCCCCCTCTGAATGACGAGGTCAAGGTTTTATACGGTTGTAGAGCTTCTGGGGTTGCTCCACTGTATTTGACAAGGAATGACATGTAGGGGAAAACTTTTGTTACGTGAACCGCTATTTGGCTCCGTAGTCTCCCGCACCTCAAGCTCACAAATCAGGTTATGCCACTCCAAGTTACCCGTTCTATCCTGCCGGCAGCCGCGTCATGGTTTCTGAACTTGCAGCCCCCCATCTTTTGACATGCAATCCAAGGGGTGTCTCCTTATACTGGCCAAATGGGGTTAATGAGCGGCAGTATGAAGCGTAGGCAGCCAACATAAAGTGGCAGCCTCCTGCAGTAAGATAGCATGATGTGTCGCGGGAGGACACTGCCATACATGGCACAGCAACGTAGGATCAAGTCTACTAGCAAGTATTGAAAATAGCTCAGTGTGCCTCCTCCCTACGCTGTAACAGGGATTGCCCTCCAACACGACAAGGATGAACTTGACCTCAACCCCCGATTAACGTTCATATGGCATGCTACAAGTTGAGTTTACTAGCTGGTAGTCTTACGGGCACACGGAGGATATCAATTTCCTATTTAGAGCTCAATCCAGTCACTGTGCTCAAGTAGAGCTCCAAATTGCCTCACCAATCCGTTGACGGAAGCGAGTATGCCCGCACATCAATGCCCGTCCGCACTCTACGTTGCCGCATGCCACCAATTCTGCATAGATAGGACCGCTAGGTGAGGCATAGACTGATTGAACAATTGGAGATAGATTAGGTAGCAATTGACTGTGCTAAACCCCTTCAATAGACATCCACCTGGCCAACAAGGTCCGCCACCGAGACCACCTGCTTCGCATTAATGGCCAGCAGCTCCTTGACTGTGACAATCCGCGTGTCTGCCTCACAACCTGCTAACTTACCCTGCAGCAAATCAAGGACAGTAGCCTGGATGTTCTGTGAAGCAATGGCCTCGGCGACAATCCTGTACATTCTAGCCTCGTTGCTCTCCTCGCCCCAGTGGCTCCTGCTCCTCAGCTTCCGTAGCAGACAACCGTAGTTGCGTGCCTTGACAATAGCACGCACCTCGTCATCGTTGTAGAACAAGTCCAAGTTCTGCGAGAGAATCTTTTCTGAAATGGAGCTGACGGCGCTGATCTTGGCGCGCATCAGGTGATTGGCGTAGATGACCACGTTGGCGCCGGCATCGTACAGATCATCCTTAGGAACCTCGGAGTACGTGGTAGGAATGACAACAAGAGGGGTCTCGAGGTTGAATTCGCGATACTCGCGCAAGAATCGTACAACTTCAGAAGGTGACTTGCTCTTAGAGTGGATCATGATGGCATCAACGCCCGCCTCATGATAGATTCTGGCGCGCTTCAGAGCATCCTGGTGGGCCTCTTCATACGACTTGGCCTCCTCTTTCGGGTCAGACTCGACAACTCGACAGCAGAATGGCTCGATGCGCGCAGTAACCATTGGGCCGCCTTTTGCAGTGACAGCTTTGAAACTGCGGATGACCTGCGCAAATTCGCTGGGGTCAGCCAGCGCCTGTGAGGCAGATGCCGTGGCAAGCGAGTTGACCTTTTGGCCAGGTGCAGAAACGGCTTTGTCTTCGATGACAATCATACCCACACCCACAAGGTTCAATAATGCAACCAGGGCGGGAATGTCTGCGATGTTACCACCACTATCTGCGTCAAAAGCAGCACAGAGTGGGCGGTTGCTTGTCTTGCGCTTGAGCTCACCATCAAGGGCAAGCAGAGATGCCCTCTGCAGCGGGGAGAGCGTCTCACTGTCTGGGATGCCGAGATAGGTAGTCTGGCAGAGACCGCTGTACCAGATGCCATGGAACCTCTGGCCGTTGTTGCCCACAGTGCTTCTGATGATCTCCGTGGAATTGCCATCGTGCGATTCGCAGAGAATGATGCGGTTGTTATTCTGAGCCAGTACTGAGCGCATGGAGGAGAATGAGGGCAGAGATGTAGCTTCGTGGTGCAGAGAACCCATTTTGGAAGATGTGAGTGTCTTTGAGGATGGGTTTGACAGTTTTTGTTCTAATTGGCGGGCAGAAGGTTGCGTTGGGGCTGTGATGGAGAGAAATCTGATCTTGTAGTTCAACTTTGGGTAAAGAGTCGCGTGCCCTCCCTTGATATACTTTTGTGCTGTCACAGCCTACCGTCAGCCTGCAGTAGGTGGACATCTCTTACAAGCTACGCTTATCATGAATGACTAGTTTTTCATGCCTACTCAAGTCTCTGTATCTGAGTTGGTGTCTAACTAGGGGTATTCCTGCTGTTGTCGCATTCAACACTCTCATATGGCGTAGGGACATTGACATCACCCGCGATGGCCAAGTGAGATAATTCGAGATGATACCCCCGGCATGTTCCACGCCTGATACATCTGATACACGAGCGGGCCAACAGGTATAACTGAATACTCCAATCTTTGGGAGCAGCTTCTTTTGGAGTACCAGACTTGCGCCGGCACCAGCAGTCGATCTAGCCACCTGTCTTCGAATATACCCACTGTTCTGCTGGATGATTTGAGTCACCCAGAGAGCCTTTTGAGAGGATCCACCGCTCGCGACAGCTCATCTGCCATTTCTATCCCGTCCAACTCTCTAGTAGCCGACCAGAGCCGATCCATTTTTATTATTCAGCTGGCAGTTTCCAACTTGATGGCTCGACGCTTTGGTCGCCCGAGTGGCTCGGAAAACGACACAAAACATCAAACAATGTGTCGTCACTCACGGAATATGTTAGATTACACGGAAAAGTCAACGGAGGCACATCATAAAGACATGTCAGCCTTTCTCAGCAGTCATCCTCCAGCCTCGCATCACAACGAAAACGGCACTTGTAGTGCGAAGAAAGATATGGTGCTGCCAGCCTCTAGGCCAAATAAACCCCTACCCCCTCTTCTGCCACCGCCTCAGGAAGATGACCGTCCAGCAAGCTTCTACAGATCTTTTCAAGAAAATTCAACATCACCTTATTCTCCTCGTCATGCATTTGGTCAAAAAGAATTTCCAGCCTGGGTCGGAAAATGGCTGCATGAGAGACCGCTGTTGCCATCACCACGTGCGCTCCCCTCGCCGCCTCGTCAGGATCTCCAACCTTTTTACCTAGTGTATACAGCACCTCGTCCGAGAGGTCAGCATTGCCGTCGCCTTCTAGCGGGTTCAAAGTCCAGAAATAGTCTCAGGCCCAAAAGGTTGCCCCTCGTCCAGCCCATTCTGATCATCATCTTACTTACGCGAGTCTCTATACTGTCCCACATCCAACATCGACCTTGCCTTCACCAAGAGGTCGGCAGCCGTACACCACCCAAAGTCATCGAACAGAGGTCGTTATTGTCGAATGAACAAGGCCTTGCGACCAATAGACCACGAACCCGATCATCTGCCACAAGAGCAACCAGCGCGAGTTACAGCACGATATTTCCGGTCCGACGGAGCGATGGGCGTCTTGGGGAAGGCTCTGAGAGTGCACTGAGCCACCAGGAAGCCTCGTTGACAAGAATTATCGATAGTTGGGTACTGAGACGTGACCGGTACTGTAACAAAAGGGGACAAGCCCTTGCCATCTTCTCTGATAAGCTTGTGGTACCCTGTGATCTACGTCATCGTCGGTTTGCGACGGATGCTGAGATGTTAGCGAGGGTAAGTTGGGTTCCTTCCACGCGCTTCCACCCGTTTCCGTCCCTCGAGCTTCTATGGCCGAACAACGAAGCGCCGGACCGGGAGCACGTGATGACGTGAGGGTGCGCGAAAGTGCGACGCGGTTGTCATCCCTAAATAAAAGTACGGCGCGATTCTCATGCGGGGTGTCATCTTTCTTCCCTTCTTCAACACATTACCGGGTCGCCATCTGCTATCCATCAAGGTAACTGTAAGTAAGTATGATGCTGGAAGGGAAGAGCTGTACTGATATAATGCTAAAGCGTAAGACCCGTTCTGGAGGTGACGACATCTCTTAGCCGGTGCCTTTCCATTATTCAGATCCCGCCCGAAGCATTTGTCGACCCTAATCGTTCTTTCCCATCGTAAGCCCGAGATCGAGACGAGATGTCATATTCATCCAGGAATACTGAGAGTAGAGATTACTTGGGAGATGGCGATACACCAGAGGTAGCGATGACAGATGTTGTCATCGTTCAACCTGATGGAAATGGATTGCTGGAAGATGGCGATACACCAGAGGTATTGATGACAGATGTTGACATCGTTCAACCTGATGGAAATGGGTTGCTGGAAGAATCTAATCTCATGGAACGGGAGCCAACCCTAGATGACCAGGATGGCCAAGCAACTGGAGGATATAGTAGACTAACGTTCTGCATTGATTCTGCGACCTGCCGTTTGACTGGCACCATGTACTTACCTATCGTTATTACAGAACGTCCTTCCGCTATTGAAGAAGAGCCTATTTTGCTAGAACACGCATCTGTTCCTCGTGATCTGCCGCATGGTCCAGACGCAAGTGGACCCGGCCCAAGTGATGAAGGTGCTGTGGATTATGAAGGAGATCTGAGGATGGAGATGTGAAGATGAGCTAGCTGTGATGCTGGAATTTACCGAGGTAAATCAGGTACGCCGAGCGGACGCTCGCGTTTGTGGAGGGAGAGGAAGGAGAGGAAGGAGAGGAAGGAGAGGAAGGAGAGGAAGGAGCTACGGGGGCAGAAGCTGCCCCCATTCTTAGTTTGGATACTGTTATGACTTTGCTTCGTTCTTCTGTCACGACTGAGATGATGGCGAGTTGCGTCAATATAATGTTGTTGCGTTTTTCTTTAAAGTGTGCATTTCCATCCATCTACCCTATGTGCAGAGTTATCAAAATCAGTGAAACCATCTGTGGCTAGATAAAACATGTGTCATGCTAATACAGAGTCCATCACACTACAGGCGTTATCGACTGATCTCAGAGGAATACGGAAGGAATCCAGTAGTTCCACACAGGAGCATCTAACACTGCTCTCTCTGCGTTCACCTGACGCCCGGAACTCCTTCAGATGTCACACATGACGCCATTCACTCAACATCGCTGTGAATTCACAGCTGATGTAGGCTACTCTGTTTCGCATGATGTACGGAGGAAGCGTGTGGCTATAGGAGAGTTCAAGAGGGGTCTGATAAGGGCCGAGTAGTGGCAGAATGGGACGCTAACTTCTCCCCAGAGGCAGCTCGAGAGAAATCTCAGAGCGTGAGTGATTGTTACGAGCACGGCAAGTCTCGTTGCGACTCCTGTGCTGATCGATAACAGATATCCATGTACATACATACGCCGCCCTCGGGTCTCCATTGACAGGTAGTCAGCATCATGGAATGATCCGCAGAAGACATAGATGGTTCACGCCTTTCTTCCCTGTGTAACAGGCGCACGTCATTCTGGCTTTGTCGCCGTCCGGGCATATCTGCGAAGCGGTTAGCATGCGATCTGGATGGACTAGGCCGACTCCCTATCATGCGCGGCGAGCTCACATGTTGCAATAGGTGTGGTATCGCGAAATACAGATCTCAAGTTTAACTCTCGCGCATAGCTCACAAACTTCTTCGCACTTCAGACCCTGTTTCTCAATCAGCGGCATCATACTCAGGGACTCAAGGCTGATGCTCAAAGCGAGGTTGAACTAGCTTGCAATCTCTCGCTTGCGCCAGTCAGGAGACCAAGGGCACACGAAGGCTTGAATAACATCTTGCTTGACATCGGTAAACCCTGTGCCCTCAATCTTTTGTCGAGTTTCCCTAGGGGTAACTCTCGCGCCGCGGTTGAACAGGTCCATGCCACCAAGAAAAAGCCGAGACCATTGTTGGAATGAGGAGTTCGCAGGTTTCTTCTCGTCGTCGTCCCATCTCGGGGTCCAATCAATTTCAACCTGTTCTATATGGCCAATGCCTGGTGTCAAATACCTACTTATGGTTTAGAACGAGTGATAACCGTGGCTACTGTTGTACCTACTACAAGTCTTGGGTCATTTCGTTCTTTTGTCACCATCATTTGCGGCAGTCAAAGGGAAGCGAGTGAGAGAGAAAACCATAGCATCAGCACAAAGGAGGAGCCAAATTCGCAATCTCCCCTTAGTCGAGAGGGATTAATTGCCTTTCTAGGTAATTCGTAACAATCTTATATACCAAATGCAAGAGTCGTGGCCTATCCAATCGACCGAATCCATTCTACCCAAGTCATTCGCCTTCATCCCACAAGCAACCAAATGCAAACACGCCTTCACTCTTCAAATGCCTCCCTACAGGTCAGTCCACTGCTCCTTGGACTCGCCGTCGAACTCGTAAAAGCCGAGCTCGTAGACGAGACCCAGAGTCATGCGAGCGTGCTCGAGCATGTGGTCGAAAGAGAGGTACTTGATCTTGTCGTCGGTGGTGTGGATATGGGGGTCAGAGTTCTCAAAGGTAGACTCAATGACGAAGGCAGAGGGGTAGCCAGCCTTGGAGGCAGAGGCGTGGTCGGAGCAGGCGTAGCCGCACTTGGTCTCAACCCAGGGAATGTTGCAGTACTATCACTTCGGGTTAGTGTCACATTGAAGATGGAAGCTGGGTGGTGACGAACCTCCTCGATGACGACCTTGATGAACTCGGTCAAGCCACGGTCGACGAAATCGGTGATGACGCCGACGCTCTCGGGCTCACCAGCGTCCAGGGTCTTCTGGACGAAGCCAGTCATATCCTGCTGAAGCATGGCCTTGACGTCTCGGTCCGACGCCTCGTAGGACTGGAAGATAGCTTGCGATCCAAGAAGGCCGCCTTCCTCGGCACTATTCAGAGGTTAGTTTACGTGCATTTAGCGATTATTCCGGGGTATCATTACCTATACCAGTGGAACTCTATGGTGTTGGGAGCTTTGCCATCGACAACATCCTTAGATTTAAGGAGGGCACGCAACACCTCCATGGTGGTGACGCTACCACTTCCATCATCGTCAGCGCCGGGGGCGGAGAGGATGGAGGGCAGGAAGAGGTTGATGGAGTCCTGGTGGGCACCAATGACGACGGTCTTGTTTGACTGGCCGGGGATGGTGGCGATGACCGAGTGCTGCTGCCAGGTATGAGGGAAGCTCTCGGCGAAGACGGTGGCGTCGGCACCAGCCTCCTTGATGATGCTGTTGACCTTCTCGAGGACCCAGTCAGAGGACTGCAGGCCGTAGTCGGACTTGTAGTATCGGGTGTGGAAGCTGGTCAGCTTCTCGAGGTTGGCCTTCATGTTGTCCTTGTCAAGGGTCTCGGCAAGAGGAACGACCTCGTCCTGCTTGACGCACTCCTTGGGGAAGGTGACGGCGGCTCGGGCCTTGGCATTAGCACCGAGGTTCTGGGTGGCCGTGATGTCCATAAAGCGCTGGCCATTCTGCGTGACGGGTATTGTTAGCAGGCTGGTGGCGAGCAGAGCAGGATTGAAGAAGACATACACGGCGCAACTCCCACTTCTCATCCTCAGTGACCCATTGCGTCTTGCCGGGGGCGGTCTCGATGAGGTAGGTCTCCTCGGGGTGGAGGATGACGCTATCGACCTCGGCTGTCTCCAGGAAGCGGGCGGAGATGGCGGGGACGCAGGCCGCGAGGAGAGAAGCTTGAGAGAACTTCATGGTTGATTGGGGAGGAGATCCAGCGGTCTCTCGGGGAGTTAATTGGGATCGGAATACAGGCGTAGATGAGGAGGGAACAGGCAGATGGAGATGGCGGGATTGTTGATGATGTAGGGTTGATGATGTAGGTAGATTACAAGTCGAAGCGCTGATCGGAGGGAGCTCACATGGGCTGCGCCAGGTACCGATTAGCTCACCTACCGCTTTAGGTGCAGTGGACCCAGTGGTCTTGTGACTTGTGACGCACCGAAACAGGCCCCAAACCGCATCAGGACAGTGGCGTCACCCAGACCAGGTGCCTGGAGAGTGTGGGTCGTGGGGAACGCGTCCAAGCAACCAAGGCGTCACTGATAAGCGCAGACCTGAATGCGGATTGGCATGGTTGGATGGCAAACGTGAAAGGCACACATCTCAACCATTGACGAGAATCGGCTTGCCAAGATCAACTCTCACTGTCCTACTCCAAACGTCAATTAGTTAATGCCGGTGTTGTTGTTCGTCGTGCACCCCCGCCCCCCCTGTCTTGCCATTTTGAGACCGTCAAGCGCTAGTGGTAGGGTGGCAACTGAGACAAGAGTCCGTCCACACCGGAGATGCCATCCCCAACCACCAACTCTACAAACAATAACGCATATTGGGCTTTCCCTGGTTCAGAGCAAGCTGGCCTGCAGAGTAAGAGATGAGTACGGCTTCAAAATGCGACATGAGCCTGGGCCTCTCTCTGTTCCCAAGAACAGTGTTCGTGAATGACACCCATCGGGAACGTGCTCAAGCATCATCAGAAGGCCGAGCATGGCATACAAAAGTAGATAAAACACGAAGCCTCTCGGTCAAAGTTAAAAGGGCTTTATGCCAGGTTTACCAATGATATTGGCTCCGGTTCTGTTCAGAGCTCGCCATTGTCCTTGCAGATAGTCAACACAAAGCATTCTCCTTGTTCAAGTATTAGTCTTTGTTGGGCTTTGAGTGAACTTCTCGGGACAGCAATGGACATTCATTGTTTAATTTATCATTCCAAATGCATTCAGAGTCAACAATAATTGCTAAACAAGGAATTATAAAATCTTCGTTTCTCTCCTTCACTTCGCTGTCGTATCTAACCTCAACTCCATTCCACCCACAAGCCCCCATTCAACCTACTCTTAGTTCCCAACACTCAAATCAATCGCTTCGGCGCAAAATCTTCAACATGAATCGATCTCTCAAGTCCAAGCCTGCTCCAGGTAGCAGATACGCCTCCACCCAGCCCGTCAGACAAACCCGGGCCCGATCGCAGCTCAACAATGCTCCCCCGCTTATGAAAGGTCTCAACGACCGAGGAGTCCCCACCGATCCCTTGTCCAGGGATCCCGAGGCCCTTACTTACAACGAGGTATTGGATAGTATTCGCAGACAACAAGAACCCAATTTCCGGCGCAGTCAAAGCCCGGAGCCCGAAACCCCGCATCGCCACCAGAGCCCTGCCTCCCCCACGCCGAGGCAGAGTTCCGCCGGTGACACGGATATTGGCAGCCCCCCGGGGTATGAGGCATCTGAAGGCAGCAATACCCAGCATGGCTCACCGTCGGACAAGTCAGATGCTGCCACATACGGCGGTTCAAGCAGGGCTACGTCCACTCCTTCCAGCTCTTCCAGCTCTTCGGAGTCTGGCCCTGACCCCAATTCCCCTTCTCTCACCCGACGTGGTTCTCTGAACCCAGCACCTATCAGTTCAGGCCGGCGTGTCAGGGAAGTGAGACCCATCCGAGCCCTTGAGCTCCCTCGTCCTTCTCTCGCAACCACAGAGAGTGCCTCGTTTGACATCTTCAACGACAGCAGTTCCGCTCAGGCCGCGCCTGAAGCGGGTGGCAACTCGAGAGACAGCTCGAATGGTCGAAATCAACCCCTGCGACCCTCGCCTCTTGCAGATAGTGATCGGGATGAACTCCGATATATGGACGGTTCCTCAGATAACTCCAGTTCGAATCCGGAGAGTGAGCCGGGCGATAGCACAACGGAAGCAGCGGAATCTCTGCCTGTAAGTGACCGCATGTCCCCAGACGTTCAAATCAAGGAGGAGTCTTCACCTTCTCCCAGCCCGGTATCAAAGACTGGTGCTTCCAGCAGTTCCTCAGGGTGCTCCGGGGACCAGCTGCGCAAGAGGAAATGGTCCGATGACGATGAGGGTTCCGGTCCACTAGCTAGAAAGCGCCGCCCTTCCGAGGAGGACCTTTACTTCTATGACACTCGTCGTACTTCCTCAGCCTCAAATACTCAGGGCTCCAAGAATAACAAGTCCACGAAGAATAGGTCAGTCGTCAACAAGAACCGGAATGGCAAAATGACCAGAGTTAATAACTCCCCAGCGTGAGTCCTGGCATCTCCTCCAAACGCATGGCGAGCTGAGGTAAAACAGTGAAATCCCGGGGATTTACGGATCTGCCCTTCGGTCGCGCCTCAATTATGACTGGTATGAGCAGTATCACGTCTTCGGTATCGACTGTGCCCGAGTCCACGGGTGTCGTCGAGTCTGCCATGAATGCCATGCCAAGTGGCATAGGGATTGGGCCCGGTATTTCCAAGTGGAAGAAGAGATTGCTAGTGCCTTGGAAAACCCCAATGGCTATCTGCATATGGGCGAGGATGGTTTTGGAGTATTGCAGATTCTGGACAGTATTCCAAGTCCGCCGAGAGGTGGAAAGGTGCGGGATCACCCTGCGCGATTAAGCAAGCAAAGGCTTCTTGCGCAAAAGGTTGGATAATTTGGTTTGAGAACAAGTGTCCCACTGCTCTTGTTTGGATTTTGCTTGTAGCTGTTAGACTTCGTGCTTGAAATAGAACAATTGAAAGACGTCAACTTACCCCCAAGACTATGCATTAAGACCCCGTCCATTGAAAAGCTTGAATGTTCAACTTTGGTGAGTGGCCAGGGTACTTCGTAGATGTGCCTGTACCGATCATCGTGCTTCCTGTCACAGGCCCATTTCTTCGTCGCTCCCCTCGTCGTCCTCGCCGTCGGCTGCTTTATTGGCTTCATCCTCGCGACGGGCAACTTCAGTACTTGTGCCAATCTTCCTGAGACCCTCTAAAACGCCAATGACGAATCCTCTGCTCTCGGAGACCTCCATTGCACCAACGCCCCGCAAAGGCATGACACTGTCCACTCCATTCTCCAACTCGGCTGTGCTCATCCGCATCTTGGCTGCTCTCACCTCCTGCAGATCACGAAGCAGCGATCTAACTTCAGACGACGCAGGGATATCATCTCCGGCATGGGCAAGCAGCATCTCTGCAACTTCGAACCAGTGGTATGGGAGGGAACCCGACGGGGCGTCTGAGGTACAAGAGGGCAAGAATGGCGGCGACAGCACAACCTCGTCGTCCATGAATGAATTCAGTCTCCGTGCGTTTCCTAGGCCATCGGCTCGAACCGGCGGCGGGGGGGGCGGAGCCCAGTGATGGGGATCGACCTTGGTCTCGTGGAAGATTACGTCGCGGAGAGAGTCGGGGTGTAGCCACGGCGGCGGTACAATGTTCGCTCTACGCTGTTTCTTGAGGAGTATAGCAAGCCATAAAGGCAGGTTGCTCCGGTACGGCGGGCGGAGGGTAGGAGTCGAGCCCTGTCCAGCGTGTTAGAAGGCGTGCCATGGCAGCTAGGACGACGCGCCGGGACGCGCTCACCGATAGTAGATCAATGCTTTCAAGCCGTTGACGAGGCACAACGGTCACGAGCTCCATTTCGCTCAGGAAAGAGACTTCGGAGGGGACCAGCCCCGTGGGAAGTGGCAATGCCATTGTGGTGGGTTGGGGAGTTTGTGATCGAAGTCGAGGGCTGATGGAGGTTTTTGCGACATGTGAGCTGTCGACCTCTGCCCCTCTTCGTGATGTGGACCGACGCCTCCATTACTCAACCCCACCAACGACAAAGAGTGCGGGTAAGTCCAGCGACTACAGCATCCAATAAGTACCTCGGCATCACGGTTCTTACGAGAAATAAATGTTAACATTTTAAACATTATTGCCCTACATTTTGGCTGCGTACTTCTAATTTCTACACCTCAATTCCCATCCTCAACCAATATATGATCGAGGTTGGCATATTGCAAAGTGGCCCAATTTTGATTGCTTCAAAGCATTATGGGTTTTTTTTCAAAGAAATCTATTGAACTTCAACCATTTTGGCGATATTCAAAGCTCGTTAATATTCAGGAATAGACTATATGCTTTTAGGACTCCTTGAACCATCCAGATATCGCTGTATTCAAAGTTATTTCAATCGTGATCTTCGTCGTGTAGGGTAGCTCGATTTGACGTGGTGGGGGTGGGGCCCTCGTCATGGGAAGGGCGGGAAACCCAATGACACGGGCTTTCATGGACTTCGGAGTGTCCAGCGAACCATCTAACTAATATTCACTTAAAAAGTTGTCTCTAGAACATCCATCTCAAATCTCAGCCTTCAAACCCATTCAAACCCAGGTCCCCTCCCCTCCAATCGCCCTTCTCACCCATCAACATGGCCTCTCACGATAACCTCCCCCTCGTCTCCTCCCCCACTCTCATCCTCACAGTTCCCACTGACTCTGAGCGAGATCGCATATGGCGGGCCACTCACCCGCATTGGGGTGCCGCCGTCACCATCGACGACTACGTTGAGCGCGAGACGACCCTTCTCGATGCCCCCCTTGCTCGTAATGGAGGCTTGACACCTTGGATGCTCACAGACGGGAACCTGGCTCCTGACAGCCGACCCATCCTCTCGAGCTTTGAGACTTACCGGAAGCGGGCCCTTGTCGCCGACAAGAATGGCGCCGTCAAGGAAGTTACTTCCTACGGTGTCGCGAGCGTCTTCACGTTTACTGAGTGTCGAGGCAAGGGATACGCGAGCAAGATGATGGCACTCTTCTCACAGCAACTCCGCGCCGCACAGGAGAAGAAGAATGGGGACGCAGGTCTTTCAGTACTCTGGTCAGATATCGGCAAAGACTTTTACAACTCTCTTGGATGGAAGCCCTTTCAGAGCACCTACCTCGAATTCCCGACAATTAAGAGTTCCCTTGTCCCGGATGGTAACCTGAAGCTCATCAGCTTCGAGGATCTCCCCTCCCTCGCCGCTCAGGACGAGAAACTGCTGCGGAACACCATCTCCAAACCAGCCTCCAAAGCCCGCGCTGTCATCCTCCCCGATTTAGATACTCTGCAATGGCACCTCATCCGTGAAGACTATATGTGCAAGTACATATTTTCTCGCACCCCGGCCATCCGCGGCGCCATCTACACGCCTCCCGATGCCCCCAACTCTCGTGTTTGGGCCATCTGGTCGCGTGCCTTCTACGGCGGCCTCGCCAAGCCGGAAAAGAACACTCTGTATTTCCTGCGCCTCGTGATCGAAAATGAGGACATCTCGGATGAGGAACTCGCCAAGGGCATCCAGGCGATTGTGAGCGTGGCACAGCAGGAGGCTCCGGAGTGGAAGTGTACCAAAGCTGAGATTTGGAACCCTACCGAGCGGGTGAAGAAGGTTGCAGAGGGGATTGAGGAACTGGGGGCCAAGTTCAAGGTCAGAGAGAAGGACAATCTCGCTAGCTTGCAGTGGTTTGGCGATGGCTCTGTTGATGAAGTTGAGTGGGTCGCTTGCGAGAAGTATGCGTGGTGTTAGAAACATAGAGATAAACCGACGTACAAGTCAACAAAATCAATTAGATATAGAACATGGAGAGTTTCATTGTTGTCTCTTTGATCTAATATCCTTTTTATTTACTTGCCCAGATACCACCCACCAGCCTTATCCCTTGCCATAGTCATATCAGGCCGTTATCAATCACACAGGAGTATCGTAAACATGCCAGGCCAACTCCTCTCGCTTCTCGCCTAAAATCACCCTTCACACCCTCTAGTAGCTTCGTCCGAACATGGTCCACTTGTCCGCGGTGCGCTCACATTCTGGGCTGAGGCACTTGGTCTCGCCAGGAACAATGCCCTCGGGCTGCTCAAAGGGAACGCACAGACTCTTCATGCCCATGGTGGCAGCCTTCTGATTCTCGGGGACATCGGGCTGGTCATCGGTGCGGGTGGTCAACTCCTTGATGCGCTCCTCACACTTGGGCTCTCCGCAGAAGGGGATGAGCACGACGTTCTTGTTGTCGAGGGCAGGGAGGACCTCATCCCAGTTGGTAATCTGGATGCGGTGCTCTCGGAAAGCGATCTCGGCCTTGGTGTACATGTCCTTCTGGATCGTCTCGAGAAGCTCGGGGATCTTGGTGGCGATATCAGCCAGAGCAATGAATCCCTTCTCACCAGTATCTCGTCGGGCAAAGCTGACAACCTCCTTGGCCGCATCCTTGGGGCCGAACTCAAGTCGCAGAGGAACACCCCTGAGCTCCCAGTCGTTAAACTTCCAGGCGGGGGTGTAACCCTCTCGCCAGTCAGACTCGGCACGGACGCCGGCCTTCTTAAGTGTGGATCGGATCTCAGCGACCTGATCCTCATGCTTCTTGCGGTCGTCAGGAGTGGTGTTCTTGTTGATACCGACGGGGATGATAATGCTCTGGATCTTGGCGACACGGGGAGGCAGCACCAGACCCTTGTCATCACCGTGGATCATGACCATGACACCGATGACACGGGTAGAGAGACCCCAAGAGTTCTGCCAGACGTGGATATGAGAGCCCTTGTTGGCAGGGTCCTCGACAGTGATGTCGAACATCTTGCTGAAGTTCTGGCCCAGGGCGTGAGAGGTGGCACCCTGGATACCACGACCGTTGGATGGAATGTATCCCTCGACAGTGGTGGTGTAGTATCCGCCAGCGAACTTCTCATTCTCCGTCTTTCGGCCGCGAACCACAGGGACGGCGAGCAGCTGCTCGTAGACGCCCGCATATAGCTCGAGAATCTCCAAAACCTCCTTGCCAGCAAGCTCCTCAGTCAGGTGAGCAGTGTGACCCTCCTGCCAAAGGAACTCTCGGGTTCGGAGGAAAGGGGTGGTCTGCTTGGCCTCCCAGCGCACGACGGAGTTCCACTGGTTGAGACGGAAGGGGAGATCTCGGTGGCTGCGGATCCACTTGCTGTAGTAGGGGTACATGACGGCTTCGGAGGTAGGACGAACTGCAACAGGAACCTCGAGGTCCTTGTCACCGCTGCATACATGTTAGCGAATGATGTTTCGAGGCTAAGACATGGGGTGCTTACGCCTTGGTTACCCAAGCGAGCTCGGGGGCGAAGCCTTCGACGTGGTCCTTCTCCTTCTCCAGAGACTTGGCCGACAGGAACATGGGGAAGTTGGTCTCCTCAACACCCATCTCCTCAATGCTGGCCTGGAACCATTTGCGGATCTCGTTCCAGATGTGCATGGAGATGGGACGAAGAATGAAGAAACCGGAGATTTCCTGGTAGTACTCGACCATCTCGGCCTTGAGGACGACCTCCTGGTACCATTGCGGGAAGTTTTCGGCCTTGGAGACGGTGATTCCGATGATGTCGTCCGTCTTCTTTCCACCGACGACGGGAAGACTGGACTGCTTAGCGGCCTTAGCGGCCTTAGCAGCCTTGTCAGCGGCGTACTTGGCCTGCTTCTCAGCCTTCTTCAAGGCGCTCTTGGATGGCTCGGCGGGGGCGGCCTCGGACATTGTGATGAGATATCGCGTGGTATCTGCCTAGAGAAGAAGAGAAATGGAAAGAAGGAGCGGCTGATGAGGAAGCCGGAAGGAAGGTTCGCGTCGCAGAGATCGATCACGAAGAGGAAAAAAGGGAGGAGTCGAGATGTCTTGGAGGGGGAGGGGTGAAAGATATGTGAGTCGACGCGGAATCGGCAAGTGACTCTGTGCTCTGCCCCGCAGTCCGGAGGGGAGTGTGTATCGGAGGGGCACCCGTCAAAATTCCAGGCCCAATTCTGACGCCCAGCCAATGGCGGGGCAAATGGGGGAAGGAGCCCTGCTGCACATCGACTCCCTGGGCAGGCGTGGCCCGTGGCCCGTGGCCCGTGCCCTGGTGCTTTCCCTTCTTGCCCTTCCACGCCAGAGAGGCCAGGACACCCGTGGAAGGTGGAAGGCCCCGGCGCCGGAACAACGCCCTCCGACAAAAAAGTCGAGGGGCACCACCACCCGCACTGCACAGGAGCTTCACAGCTTCTAGAGCCAGGCAGAATTTCCTGACGCTTTGCTATCCCGCTCCACCTTCTCCAACGTTGACGAAGCCGCCATCCCCCGTCAACGCCCCGAATAGCTGCAACCATGGCTTCCATGTTCGAGCAGCCCCGCAACGGCACCCTTTTCCTGGGTGGCCAGAAGATCTCTGGTTCAGATATCCGCGACCAAAATGGTATGTCCAAGTGCGTTAGGGGGGGAATGTGGGGGGCTCCATGATGGCGGCGGTGATGAACAAGCTGGCCTGGAAACATATGCTGACCGATCCGTGCCACAGTCATGGCTACCCAGGCGATCGCAAACGTCGTCAAGAGTTCCTTCGGACCCAGCGGCCTCGACAAGATGATGGTGGACGATATTGGTGTATGCTATCCCGCCCCCGACACCCTACTATCCTCCCCTTCTCACATAACCACCTAGGATGTCACCGTCACCAACGATGGTGCTACGATCCTCAGCCTCCTCGACGTCGAGCACCCCGCCGGCAAGATCCTTGTCGACCTCGCCCATCAGCAGGACAAGGAGGTCGGCGACGGCACTACCTCCGTCGTCCTGATCGCCGCTGAGCTGTTGCGACGAGGCAACGAGTTGATGAGGAACCGAATACACCCCACGACTATCATTACTGGTTACCGACTTGCCCTCCGAGAAGCCATCAAGTACCTCAACGAGAACGTCAGCATCAAGGTGGAAAACCTCGGCCGAGAGTCCCTCATCAACATCGCCAAGACCTCCATGTCTAGCAAGATCATTGGTTCCGACTCTGAGTTCTTCTCCAACATGGTCGTTGATGCCATGCAGGCTGTGAGGTCTCCCAACAACCGAAACGAGGTCAAATACCCTGTCAAGGCCGTCAACATCCTCAAGGCCCACGGAAAGAGTGTTCTCGAGTCTGTCCTGGTTAAGGGCTATGCTCTGAACTGTACCGTCGCCTCCCAGGCGATGCCCACTCGAATCCAAGACGCCAAGATCGCTGTCTTGGATATTAACCTGATGAAGGAGCGCATGAAGCTAGGTGTTCAGATCCTCGTCGATGACCCTAAACAGCTTGAGCAGATCCGAGCACGCGAGTCCGGCATGGTCCTCGACCGAGTGGAGATGATCCTCAAGGCTGGTGCCAACGTCATCCTTACCACCAAGGGTATCGATGACCTGTGTCTGAAGATGTTTGTTGAGAAGGGTGCTATGGGTATCAGGAGATGTAAGAAGGAGGATCTACGACGAATTGCTCGCGCCACCGGTGCTACTCTGTTGAGCACCCTCTCCGACCTGAACGGTGACGAGAAGTTCGACCCCTCGTACCTGGGTTATGCCGAAGAGGTTGTCCAGGAGCGTATCTCTGACGATGAGTGCATCCTGATCAAGGGAACCAAGGCCTTCTCCTCCGCCTCCCTCATCCTCCGTGGTCCCAACGACTACACTCTTGACGAGATGGAGCGCTCCGTCCACGACTCGCTCTGTGCGGTCAAGCGAACCCTGGAGAGCGGCAGCATCGTCCCCGGAGGTGGTGCTGTGGAGACTGCTCTTCACATCTACCTCGAGGAGTTTGCTGGCACTGTCGGATCCCGAGAGCAGCTTGCGATTGGCGAGTTTGCCCAGTCCCTTCTTGTTATTCCCAAGACCCTGGCCGTCAACGCCGCCAAGGACGCCGCAGAGCTCGTTGCCCAGCTGCGATCAAGGCACGCTCTTTCGCAACGCATCCAGGAGGGCGATGCCAGCGAGGATGAGAAGACTATCGCGAAGAAGAAGGGCTACAAGAACTACGGCCTGGACCTCACACGCGGCAAGGTTGTCGATGAGGTGAAGATTGGTGTACTAGAGCCCAGCATGAGCAAGATCAGACAGCTCAAGAGTGCTGTTGAGGCTTGCATCAGCATCATGCGTATTGATACCCTGATCAAGTTGGATCCTGAGGTGCAGCAGGACGACGGACATGGCCATTGATGAAATATAATGAAATGGGATAGTCAGGTATAGAATTTAAAAGCTGGCAACCTGTCTGTGCATCTCTGCATTGTCTCTTCTCTCGTGTACTACCCTCTGTGATCCCACGAATGACTGCACACATAATGATTCTGTACACATGCACTCGGCAAAGAATAGATATAATGAGAAGCAATATTTATTGCAACCATACTTGAGGCCTGTGCCCACAAAATCTTGTCAGATTTATTCAAATCACCACATTTATTTACCGCTGTCGGAAACGATCCCTGACGATAGGTACTTGCTTGTTCAAGGTCAGAGACCCAAAATCAATCATCGGAGACGTCATAATGTGTGTTACACATCCCACATGGTCTGAGATCTACGTATTGAGCGACATTGAGCTCGATGGGCCATCCCGCTCTCTGTGTTCCATTTATCCCAAAGCCAACCAGCTACATCCTCCCATCATGTCCGAATGAATGGATAACGGAGTGCTCGTAGAACCAGGATCTTGATGAGATGCATGCATACACGGGAAACAGCACAAATGAAAGGTGCCGAACAACGAGATTGCATGTAAACGCAATAAATATCAATTATTCAACCTCTCACAAGTGGGATTTGCCTCAGACGCTCCATCCCACTCGCCCCCTTGAGCCCGTCGACTGAATTTCCCTAGGACGTTTTATTTTTATACAAGGGACCGAGGCCACGTCTAAGAAACAGTAGGTGCGCGCACCGGGGCATGTGTATTCTCCCCGCCAGTCTATGCTCCTCCATCGCAAGAAAACCTCCCCCTTATTCTTACACCCCGTGCCCAGCTTAACCGACGACCAGCTTGCCCTCCTCGGGGAAATCGTACTCGGGGATCTCGAGGTTCAGGGGAGCGGGTCCCTTTCTTATACGGCCGGAGATGTCGTAGTGAGAACCGTGGCAGGGGCAGAACCAGCCACCGTAGTCACCGGCCTCGCCGATGGGGACACAACCCAGATGGGTGCAGACACCTGAGAGGAGCCAATGTTAGCATCAAACGGCCACGATTCCGCATTCGTGCACCGGCAGAATAGCCAGGGCAGGATGGGTTGTAGATTATGGAGTTACATACCCAGCATGACAAGCCACTCGGGGGTCTTGACACGGTCGGAGTCGTTCTCAGGGTCTCGTAGCGAGGTGACGTTGACCTTGTTCGCGGCGTCGATCTCGTCCTGGGTTCGGTGTCGGATGAAGACGGGCTTTCCTCGCCACTTGATGACGACCTGGGGATGTTCAGTGATGCTGTCTTGATGGCTAGCCTCGCACACGCCAACTCACGTTCTTGCCCTCAGGGATGGAGGTGAGATCCACCTCAACCTTGGCCATGGCCAGGACGTCGGCCGAGGCTGACATGTTGACCAGGAACTCTGTAAATCCGGCGTCAGCACCATCAATTGACCGTGCGGAATGCATCGCCGGCTGCTGGAAGCACCAATTGCAGCTCAATGGCAATGCACCCGCAGGAACCAAAGTCACCCACCTTGCACAGTGCTCTTGGCACCAGCGGCACTGATGGCACCGAGGGCGCCGACCATGAAGTACGAGTACAGCTTGTTCTTGTTCTCGCCGTTCTTGGAGACGTAGGCGCCGAAGTTGGGGATCTGGGAGCCCTTGGACTCGCCCTTGAAGGGGCTCGAGTAGGCCGAGGACGCGGCGCTGTCGGGGCGCACGGCAGTGGTGCTGAGGGCGCG